>JAVJIF010014011.1:0-81642 GCA_038442645.1 Agave tequilana
TAATCAACATAAGAGTTGTAACTCTGTAAGTTCTCTTTCTGGATCATCTTGAATCATCAGATTTGAGATTTGGTAGCGAAAGTTATGATTCAAATACTGAAATATATCCAGTCAGAATCTGAGTCAAACTTACTTCATCTCATCCGTTGATCTTCTCTCTATCCATTTATCTCTCTGTATTTGATATTATCATCGATTGATTTTCAGCTAACCAAAATGGATTTATAGAAATCTGAATTTTACTGGTTTCCATTTGTGGTTATCTTTCTGATTTGCTCTGATCTTTAGCTGAACATTTGCCCCAATCCTTGATTTGTTCTAACTAAATCTGGGATCATCCTCAGCTAACCAAATAGATCCAGTTAAATCTGATTTAACTGGTATTTATTTGGTTTAATCCTCTTTCTCTTCATTATTATCTTCTACAAAATAGACATTTAAGACAAAGAAATTAGCATATTTATTACACGATAAATGTATGAGTGTAATGAAAAGAATGTAAAATATGTGTACGATCATGTGCAATGAAGAAGAAGACCCTAAATCATCATTTAATAGGTGATTAAAGGCCTATAATATAGCCATTGACTTTGAAGAGCTGGTTCGTCAAAACTAGGGGCCCAAAACTAGAAACCAGGACATGCAACTGACAGGGGACAGACACAACAACGCGCGACAACAGGCACCGCGAGCGCGGCTCTAGAAGAGCCGCGAAACGTGGCCTGGGCCACGTTTTTGCGGCCATACGGGCGCTGCCGCTCCCGTACTTTTGGCCAGGGGTTGTCCCCTGGCCCCCTTTCTCCTGGTACCTATAAATGCCCCATGGGGTTCTTTTTCAGGGAGATATACAGAGAGTTAGGGTAGTTTCTTTTCCATGTTATAGTTTAGGATAGTTTAGATTAGTTGTTCTTCTTCTCTTTTGTATTTTTCTTTTTTATAGATCATGTAATAGGAAAGAGAGTGATCATAGGATAGAAGAGAAAATTCTTATAATGGAGGGTGACACTCTATGAAAGGTTCTTCCATTATCTCTATTTGTTTCTTCTCTAACTCTTTACATGTTTAGCTAATCTTTTCTCATATGAAAATTAACCACTAACTAGTATAACCTCTTGCTTGATAATCCACATGAATCTAATAGCTTCTACTTGGCCTTGCTCTTGCAAGAGCCATTGATGGCTCATGATGATGGATCTAACAATCTAACATCCTAACTCTCTAACAACCTAACATTACTTTACTCCATGCTTACTCTTGTTTAGTTTTGATGGTTTAAGTGTAGCTTGCTCTTGTTTTGTTGAGTTGGGATGTGATGAGTTACATATGGGTCATGCTTTGAAACGCTCTTGAATCATGGACTAGTGATTGCCAAGGATACATGTGAGCAACTATCACTAAGAGGTTAGCATGTTAGTGGAGTCATTAGTAGTTAGTAGCCATGAGTTTTCTTTCTTTTTCACTTTATTTTAGATATACAAACAAAATCACAAAAACAATTCTTCTATGTTTCCCACTTCTTTGTGTTTTACCGGACTTCTCTTTTCATTCTTTATTTTCCTTTCTTTTCATTCTTTCAAACATTGAAAAAGTTTTAACACACACGTGAATCAACCGGTAAAGCTTTTATCGCCTTCCGTCCTTGTGGATTCGACTCATTTTAGCCTCTATGCTATGCACACACACTTTAAATCTTGATTTCAAAACATACACTTTTTGTGCGCGATTTTTTCCCGATCAGTGATTATGTCTTGTATGCTCTTATTGAAAATCTATCTAAACATGTGCATGAATAGGTGGTAAGTATGAGTTATACACTTGATTCTCATTATATTTTCAATTGGTATCACAATTGATATTTTTATGTTTGTATACTCATATTTATGTTTTCTATATATACATGCTTCAAACTTCAAATAGTATCAATTTCGATTGGTATTTACATTTTCATACATATATATGTGATTTGATTGTGCTTACAATATCTTTACATCTTAATACACAAATTATGTTTATGTTAAGCTTGATTTAGTCCTTAACGTCAATTATTTTTTAATTGATATCTTATACAAGCTTATGCATTATTTTTATTGGTAGTTCATAAAAGGGGGAGAAAATTCGTGTTTTATCTTTCAATCGGTTTTATTTTCAATTGGTATCTTACTCCCACTCTTTATGATGAAAAATGCTCTGTTTTGATATATGCTAACATTTTCAATATTGGTATCAATAATCTTAAATTGGTATTATTCTAAATTTGGTATCCTTATTGGAAGATGAGTTGTGTTTACCCAAAAAATGTGGTTTATATTTTCAATTGATTTTTACTTTCAATTGGTATCAATATTTACAATATATATTTCAATTGATATAAAAAACGCACAATGTTTCATTTTCTTTTGGTATCAAAATTTACAAGATATTTTCAATTGGTATCTTTTGGTATCTTAAAAATTTTGTTTATTTTCAATTAGTATCATAATGTTTCGATATATAATTTTATCATAAATTAGTATATTTTCAATTGGTATCTTAAATATGGTTTGATTTGTTTTCGCCCCTTTGTTGATGATTGACAAAAAGGGGGAGAAGTATTTGGAGATTTATATATGCATGTTTCATTTCCTTGTTTATGCAAAAAGGAAAAAGAATTTGGTGAGCTTATGCATGTTTACTTCCATTTATGCATATATCTTTGTGTTTAATTCATGAGCATTCATTGAATTTTCTTTTTTTTTTTTTTTTTTTTGATTTAAAGGTTAGCTTCTATGAAGCTTAACTTTAATCCATGTATATATAACTCCATGAGTTTTGTCATCATCAAAAAGGGGAGATTGTTGGCCCAGAGGCCCATCACTCTAGTTTTGATGATGATTAACTCATGTAGTTATAGTTTACTAATGATCTTGTGCTTAATTAGTTTCAGTGATCGACCAAGACATTAGTAGGTGTTTAGCTTCAACAAAAGAGTTTTGGAGCTTACACGTATTGATTCAAGAGCTCGCGCGTCAAGATCGCATCTAGCACTCGGTTGGAGTCAAGCTCGTTGGATCACGTTTGGATCGAGTTGGCTTGGAGACAAGAAGACATCAGTTTGTTTAGTTTAGAATGTTCAAATCTTGTGTAAAGGTAGATAGTATTGATATGCTCAAGTTCACACACACACAAGCTTTTAGTTTATTGGTTTCGTTTAACCGGTTTTGGATTTCATATCAAATATATATATATATATATATATATATATATATAATATATATATATATATCTTATATGTATATATATCTTATATGTATATTGGATTCTATCCATATACAATATGCTTCAAATTTATTTCAGTATCTTATTTTGTATCCATATGAGTTTGGAGAAAACGATTTTTCATTTCAAAAATTCAAGTTTTGAAAAATACAGATTTTGTGTTTAAGCTTAATTTCAATATCACAAAAATGGTTCAAATAGTTTGTAATATGTGTTCAATTTTAGTCATATATATTTGTATTTCAAAGATCTTATAAGAACTTATTTTTGTGAAATTTATGTATATTTTATGAGATTTTTTAGAAGTAAAAAAGACAAGTTTTCAATACCCTAAATCCCAGCCAGACCACACTAGCGGTCGACCGAACCAGTGGTCGGTCGACCGATGTGCACGAGACGTGTACAAAGGCCAGCCACAAAGGCCGGTCGACCGCGCGGTCGACCGACTGAGAGCACACTACTCTCGGGTGCTGCCTGGTCGACCGGGCGTCGACCGATGGCTTCGGCCGGTCAACCAGGTGGTCGACCGGAGGCACAACCGTCATAAATATGACCGTTGCGCCGGTCGACCGGAAGGGCATTTTTGCCCTTTCCTGCTGCCAATGGGCAGAATTTTTTGGAGGCTATATATATGCCTTCTCTTAAATTGTTTACGACAAGTTCTTAGAGAGCAAATTTTCTCATCTTTATAAGTGTTTAACAGCAAGTTTTTAAAAGAGTTTTTGTGCCAAAAAGATTTTATCTTTATTTATTTTAAAGTGTTGGAAAAATTAAAGAAAAAGAGAGTCTTTGTGAACTGGTTTTTGATCTTCATTTCAATATCTATCTTGTGATTTTTTCAAATGTTTTTCTTTGTTATTTTCATTCTAAAGACTTTATTTTCTCACACTTGAGCTATCATATCTATCTTATCTTTAGGATCTTGTTTTTGTGAGAAAAATTGTTTATGGTCTTTTAAGATCACAAGGGTTGTTTGTGATCTATTAAGATCATCAAGTTGCAAATCTTTTTCTTTATTTTTGGCTTTGTGCCTATCCCTCTAGTGAGAGGAGATTGTGCTAGCTTTGTGCCTATCCCTATATTGAGAGGTTGATCTTGTGCGGCTTAGTGCCTTACCTCTTGTGTAGAGGTTATTGTTTGAGAGAGGAGTTGCGTACTCTAAGTTTGTATTATCCAAATCCTCAATGGAGGTTCCCTGTGTGGGAAGTCCTGTGTGAATATATAGTGAAAATCCTTCTGTGTGAAGGAAGGGACGTAGAGCAGTGGCTCGAACCTTAAAACATATCTCGGTGTTTGCGATTGATCCACTATCTCTAATCTCTCTCTTTTATCTTGCATTGATTCATATTATTCATATCATACATATATGCTTGGTATTATTTGTGTGCCTCACTAGTGTTGAACCAAGAGAGCTTCATATAGTACCTCAACTCTTATTTAGAGGAATTTAGAGAAGTTAGTCCAAAGCCCTTCACCGGAAATTCGGCTACACTCTTTGGTTACACTTAGTGTGCTACAATTTAGTTTTAATTCCGCATCATTTATCATTAGATTATCCAAACACCAATTCACCCCCCTCTAGGTGTATTTTCAAGAAGAACCTAAGTTAAACCTATACAAAAATAAATTTTACTCTCTACTTAATCATTCCTTTTGCCTTCAGGAATTGCAATATTTATAGGATAAAGGAGTGTTAAAGGGTGGTGAAGATATGAGCTCAAATCGCTGGCCAACAACCAATATCTTTATCCTTGTTATCCCTTTGTATACTGATAAATTCATCTCTAGACTTCTAGATCTGAGATTATCTTCATTGATTTCTCAAGTAAGGATAATGAATTCAAATAAAATCCGATTTAGTTGGAATTGATTTGATAATATCCTTTCTATGTTATCCTATATTTTCTAATAAGATTTGCCTATAAACTTCTTGATTTGAGATCATCTTCAAGTTAACAAAATGGATCTTCAAAAATCCAGTTTTAACTAATTTTATTTGGTGTTATTTTCTCAGATTTGCTCCAGTTTTTGAATAGAATTGCTTCTAAACCTCTGATTTTGAGTAGATCTTTATTAATTTGCTTAAGCTTTTAAAACTCCAGATTTAATTGGATAAACTTGTCCATTTCTCCTCTTTCTCCATAAATTACCCTGCATGCCATTAAATATTAGAATGAATTAAATTGCAGTGTTTTATTATAAAATAAATGTGAAAATGTGATATATGTGACACTAAATATGCAATGCACTTATACAATCATCAACCGTCACAAGTTCTCATTAGAACTCAATGGACTCATGATCGACAAATAGCAAGTACAAGAATATGTAAAAAGAGTGTGGGTTGATGTTACTGCTTTTGCGATTCTTCCGTAGTAGCGAAGTGGCTATACGGGTCGTATCCACAAGGAGGGAGAGCGATGGAAGCTTGATGCGGCTTCAAAGTTCAAGAAGAAAGAAAGTTCTTTGTTTCCAAATAAAGAATTGAAAAGTGAAAACAAGTTGTTTCAAGAATTTTTGGAAAATGTTTTGGTGGTTTGTAAAAGTGGGTTTTTCTTATGGTAAAGGCGCATGGCTAACTTTCTACTAATTGCTCTCACTAATCCCTAACTTCTTGAAGATATAGCCTCACGATGGATCATAGGTAAATATAACCCTTATGCATTGGAACTATTCACGTGGAAATCGAGTGAAAGTTCTTCCTATAACTTAGCTTTACACGGCAAAAACTCAGACATTCCTATATCAAGATCCAATAGAAGGCGAGAATATGGGAAGACACGAGTGCACTAATGGTATCGGCAAAGTTAAAAGGAAAGTCTCTAACTTACAACAAGCAAAGTACAACACCCATAGATCATCAAAAACCATTTAAGTATGAAATATAAGGAGGTAAATACTTGAAGGTAAGTTAGAGTTAGAACCCTCGTCTTAAGATGCCATAGCTCTCGTTTGCACAAGGCTTGTTTGACACTATTGACTCATTTGGGTTACCAATCAAGAAGTTAGAAATTAGTGGGTGAGTAGTTAGTTAGTCATGCAATGGTGAAGTTAGTTAGACATGGCAAGAAAAGAAGCAACAAAAAGAAGTAGAGAAAAGGGAAGTTACACTACAACAAGAAAGTAAAACCGAATAAAAGCGCAAGTAAATTGAAAGAAGGAAGAGAAGTAGTACTTGTATTAGCTTGTCACCCTTCAAATACAACACTTACACACTCTCTCTCTTTCACTCTAATGGCTAAAACTAAAACTAGAAGAAGCAAACTAAAGCAACTACAATTCCTAGCAACAAAACACAAATTACAACTCTATTCTCTGGATCTGCTTCAACTGAAGACCCCTGGGGGGTATTTATAGGCACCAGAGGAAAGGGGGCCACGTGGGTGACCCGTGGCCCGAAGCGCAGGCACGCGTGATTAGTATCCAATATTGCATATTTTACATCATAACTCCCATGCATATTACAAATAAATATGTGATTTTTACTCCTCTTCTCTACATATCTGCAGGTACATACTTAAAGGAGAGATTCCCAAATAATCACTTAATTAACACTAATTAAGTGATTAATCCATGATTAAGATAAAGCCAAATTCAAATCCAGATCTAGAGAGATCCGCGCGCCAATTGGAGAATCCAAGTATACCACGTGGCTAACAACCTCGTAACAGATCTCCACCAGAAAATCTGGGCTCAACGGCCCAGATCGCGCGGCGATCCCGCGGCAATCCGCGGCAGATCTAGGCCGTTGAGACCCCGGATTTTGTGGCAACCACCTAGGCTCTCGAAGCTTCTCATTTCTGCTATAAATACTCCATCTTCACCTGCGAGCAAAGACTGATCAGAGAAGAGAGAGAGATTAGTGTAAAGCTTGTAATTTTGTTAGTTTTTCTTTAGGATTTTTAGTTCTCTCTATGATCTTCTCTTCCCTAGAATTCAATGTAAAAGAGAGTGATTGTGAGGGAGAGAGCTTGTGTAATCAAGGGTGACACTTGAAGCAACAAGGATTGATCCATCCTCCTTCCTCTACTTGAAGCTTGGTTCTAGTTCTATGTGTTTTCTTTAATTGCTTTCTTTATTGCTTTGTTTACTTTCTTGCAATTTACTTCATGCTTTCTTGTATTTTTCTTATGGCTTGTTGTAGCTAAATCCTTCTCCATGTACTAGTTTACCACTAGCTTAGCTTACTTCACTAACTCATGGGTGATTGCCTTTGTTAATCTTGCAAGTTGTATGATCTTCTCTTCTCCGATGGTTAAACCACCGTCTTGCAAGTGAGAAAGTAATTAGGTCAACACGAAAGACGAATCCTAAGCCGATGGAGTGACAACATTAGGCACGCATTCGCTATCAAGGAGTCTAGTAAGTCTTGGCAAGCTAGCAAGGTAAGCTAGTCATGGATTGATTCTTCTTTAAGTTTCATTTCTTTTCTTATGAATAAACCAAATCCACTTCTTGATTTCTTTTCCCGACTTTTCCACCATGAACATAGCCACCATTTCTTTAGTTTGTTTTTCATTTGATTCATTAATTTTATAAGCAAGAGAAGAATACTCGTTTGTTCACTTCACTACCACACGTAAAGCTTCCATCGCGAGCTCTCCCTGAGATTCGACTCGGTATAGTCCTATACTATAGCGGAGACAAGAAAGGGTACATCAAATACATTTCTATACACCTTCTTAGTACACCTTTTTCGTCTAATCAAAATGGCGCCGTTGCCGGGGAGAGCAACGTATTTTTTTGGTTTAAAGTGAAGTACTAAACGATTCTTCTTCTCTGTTGCAGGTTACAGGAGAAGAAAACAGGAAAATATTCATTGCAGTAACATACAAGTGGACCTGGGACTCTGCTCAAGAAAGCAGAGCCCAGGATCCCTCCAAATTGCCGCGGATCCACGGCAATTTGCCGTGGGAACGCGGCAATAAGGAGTTCACTTCTCACCAATTTTCTGCAGGGCCTCTGGTTCTGTAAAATACATCTGTTTCTATACTTTATTTCCTATATTCTGCATCCTACTCCTGCTTAATTAAAAAACAGTAAAAAGTTGATTGAAATTACTAAAATTGTTTAGACACTTGCATTTTAGGCACGTGTCTTTTCAATTCTTTACTTTTACTGTTGAAGAGTGCTGGAGGCAAGGTACGTTTCGCATTGCATTTAGACTAGGACAAACTCCTTGCTTGAATTTCTTGCTTTGAGTGTATCCTAGCTATATTTCTTGTACACTTGCACAATTCAAATTTAAGGGCATACCCGTAAATAAGATAAGGTGAGGGAGGTCATTACCCTTTCCTTAGCCCGAAAACCATTTTCCCAAGCACTCACTAACCCAAGCCTAATTTAATAAAAAAATAGACGTTGGCCCTAGGGACATCTCGGACTCATTTAGGAGATTATCCTAAGGGGGAATAGTGTTGGAATTTAACTCTTGCAAAATCAGTGTCTAGGAAAGGGGTTGAGGGCCGAAAGCCCGAAGGTTGCTGGTTACTTAATTAAGGAACGTCTTCGGACGGAAAACCTCCCACCAACCTTACCCTTCCCTGGCTGATTAGCTTGTGGTTAGAGTCTACACTAAACCTCCCGTGGACGGTCTATCAGTTAGGAGTCGTCTAGGTCTAAGTCTACCCTAACTTAGGTTAGAAATTTTTTCTTTTGTTTGTTTGTTTGTTTGTTTGTTTGTTTTTGTTTGTGATTGTGTGATATGGCTTATAATTACAATTCTTTCATCCATATGTCACACACACTCCATATTCAGATAATTCCAACCCGGTGTTTTACAATATGCACCAACCAAATACACCAGGTTGGCCTTATCCGAATCAATATGACCCATACCCCCCATCTAACAATTATAATGTCCAAATAATTTCAACTCTTCACCGAGTCATTGGGGATTCCAGTCCCCCGAGTTTAATTATCAACCTCCTTGTCCACCATTTCCACCAAGTCCACAATATTCACAAGATTCATTTCCCGATTCCGCTTCATATACTCCTTTTTCTGAACCATTTGAAGAAAAATCTGAGTTACTAAGGAGTTTAGAAGCCAATTTAAAGAGAGCTGAGCAGACACTTCCAGAACCATTTTCCTCTCCAATTCCACCGTATTTTCAAGAGTCTTACTCACTTCCACCTTTTCCTAATGAACAACCATTTGTCATGGAAACGAGTAAAGATTTCTTGTGTGAGTCTACTTTTCCATCACCACACACTTTTGACTCACAATTTCACCATCACTTCCAAGACAACACTTCATCTTTTCATTCAAATAATGAAGTCATCAATTTTGAAAAGATGCTTGAAGACATGACCCATGCTCAAAATGCTCGTGCCCGTGACTTAGATTTGCTGATCCAAACTCTTCATTCACATCCTATTTCTAAGGTCACTAGCCACTCTGTTAAACCAAAGAGTCATGTAGTCTTGGAAGTTCAGATTCAATTTCAGCACATTCACCTGAACTTGTCCACACTTCTGAAAATCCAATTGATATATTGGCAAGTTTTCCTTTCCCTGAAATTGAACTTGAACATGATTATGATCCTGAACTTTCACTTGATGATTCCAATCTACTTCCTGATTCAATCATGACTTCCATAACCTTACCTGATTTCCATCCATTTCCCAAGTCAGAATTGGATCCATTTCCTATCCATTGTGAAAATGAATCACCAATCTTTTATGATGATCACATAGAACTTGGCCAATTCCATACTTCTGAAAATCCCATTGATAAATTGGCAAGTTCTCCACATTTTATTGAATTACATGAGGAATGTGATCTTGAACCCCAACTTTGTGATTCAATCCTTTTTCCTTATTCCATAATGACTCCGGTATCTTTACCTCACATCAATCTTTTCCCGGAGTCAATCTTGGATCCTTTCACAATTCACAATGAAGTTGAATCATCCATCTTTGAGGATCATATTGAACTTGACCAATTCTACATTTTTGAAGATTCTATTGACATTTTGGCAAGTTCTCCATCTTGTGGAATTGAACTCAATGAGAAATGTGACCTTGATTTTCTCGATCTCTTTACTTCTGAAACTGATTGTACAATTATTAAGGAAGATGTTGACTTAAGTTTTGAAGAATTGTACGGTGATGAGCTTGAATTTCTTAAAATTGGAAGTAAAGAGATATCACCCATAATAGGTCACATTCCATTGTTGGACAACACATATGGACTTGAGTTTCCATTTCTTGACTTGGACCAAATTTCTGAATTCACTTCGACTCCTGAACCATCACTTGATTTAAATCATAATCTTGAGTCGGTATTCCTTCCAGAGTCCAAGTCAACTGCTCTATCATTTCATCTTCCATTCTGGGACAAGGATCTTGATGAAAATGACTCTGAAATTATTAGGAAAATCTTGAAATTAGATGGGGTTATGTACATAATTAAATAACACATGCATACATCATTTTAGTGGGTCATATTTCTGAAATTTTTGGTAGGTTCCTGAAAACCCAAAGAAAAGATGATTGGGCCATGTTTCGTGGACCAATCAGACCACCACCGGAACCACCACCTTAAGGTAATTTTTTCCTTCCCTCTTCATTTTTTGTTTCATGCATACATATATCATGATGCATTGAGGACAATGCATGAAATAAGTGTGGGGGAGGGTTTACTAACATAGAGTTTTTAGATTTTCTTTCTTTTACACTTCTTTTAGAAAATAAAAAAAAATTTTTAAATAAATAAAAACTTTTTGAAATAAGAGACAAAGTTTTGATCTATTTTTAAGAAAATTAAGATGTATCTTAGAAATTAAGAAAGCCTTAATTATGACATCTTAAACCTAGTTGAAATAATAGATCTTGTTTGAAATTATAGGCTAAGTAAGAAAAATTGGGGAGATATTCTTATCTTGAATTTTTTGCCTTAGATAATATGCACTTTACACTTACACATTTCTTGGGATGGAAACAAAGACCAAAAATGCCATATAAATAAAAAAAAAAGAAAAAAAAAATTATAAATAAAAGATCACTTATTAAGCTGGATAACTATGCCTCAAGAAGCATGGTTACTCACGCCTAACGGTGATCTCACTTATTAAGCTGGATAATTATGCCTCAAGAAGCATGATTATTCACGCCTAACGGTGATTATAAATAATCCCCTTTAGTTTTGTGGCCTTTTCTACTCGAGACCTTAAACCCGAGGGATGTTTTCTCATCTGGTGCCCTAAGACCGTCTGGTTTGGGAGTCATCGGTTAAAGGCTCGCTACAAGGGTAGACTAGAAAGCCTAAGAAAACTAAGGGAAGAAAAAGAAAAAAAAAAGAGAAAAATAAATATATATAAATAAATGGCTTAATGGTTGGAGTTGAAATCCCAGAAATTTTCACAGAGCACGGTGTGCATACTATCTAGGTTTTATGAAAGATAAAAGTATTCAATCCAATTTTGAATTCTTACCTTAATTGAAGACAAGATCTTGCATGGAGACTAAGTTTAAGAAAGAATAATTATAGGTGGACTTATGACCTAGGATCACTTATATTTTTGCAAAAATAGTTCGTAAACATGTCTCTTATTCAAAATGCGTTTTCAAAATACTAACATTTGTCTTCTTTCTTTATGGATTTTGTGGGTGTAATCCGCTGAAAACCCTCAGGAGACAACACTCCTCCTCTAGGGTAACCTAGAGGTTTAACGGCTTGTTGCACATGCTCAGTGCAATCGCGTCACCTGCGAAAGTGGTGTAATAAAACTGGTAGTATAGATTTTCTTTTCTTTTCTTTGTTTTGCTCGGGACGAGCAAAAGAATAAGTGTGGGGGTGTGATTAGTATCCAATATTGCATATTTTACATCATAACTCCCATGCATATTACAAATAAATATGTGATTTTTACTCCTCTTCTCTACATATTTGCAGGTACATACTTAAAGGAGAGATTCCCAAATAATCACTTAATTAACACTAATTAAGTGATTAATCCATGATTAAGATAAAGCCAAATTCAAATCCAGATCTAGAGAGATCCGCGCGCCAATTGGAGAATCCAAGTATACCACGTGGCTAACAACCTCGTAACAGATCTCCACCAGAAAATCTGGGCTCAACGGCCCAGATCGCGCGGCGATCCCGCGGCAATCCGCGGCAGATCTAGGCCGTTGAGACCCCGGATTTTGTGGCAACCACCTAGGCTCTCGAAGCTTCTCATTTCTGCTATAAATACTCCATCTTCACCTGCGAGCAAAGACTGATCAGAGAAGAGAGAGAGATTAGTGTAAAGCTTGTAATTTTGTTAGTTTTTCTTTAGGATTTTTAGTTCTCTCTATGATCTTCTCTTCCCTAGAATTCAATGTAAAAGAGAGTGATTGTGAGGGAGAGAGCTTGTGTAATCAAGGGTGACACTTGAAGCAACAAGGATTGATCCATCCACCTTCCTCTACTTGAAGCTTGGTTCTACTTCTATGTGTTTTCTTAATTGCTTTCTTTATTGCTTTGTTTACTTTCTTGCAATTTACTTCATGCTTTCTTGTATTTTTCTTATGGCTTGTTGTAGCTAAATCCTTCTCCATGTACTAGTTTACCACTAGCTTAGCTTACTTCACTAACTCATGGGTGATTGCCTTTGTTAATCTTGCAAGTTGTATGATCTTCTCTTCTCCGACGGTTAAACCACCGTCTTGCAAGTGAGAAAGTAATTAGGTCAACACGCGAGACGAATCCTAAGCCGATGGAGTGACAACATTAGGCACGCATTCGCTATCAAGGAGTCTAGTAAGTCTTGGCAAGCTAGCAAGGTAAGCTAGTCATGGATTGATTCTTCTTTAAGTTTCATTTCTTTTCTTGTGAATAAACCAAATCCACTTCTTGATTTCTTTTCCCGACTTTTCCACCATGAACATAGCCACCATTTCTTTAGTTTGTTTTTCATTTGATTCATTAATTTTATAAGCAAGAGAAGAATACTCGTTTGTTCACTTCACTACCACACGTAAAGCTTCCATCGCGAGCTCTCCCTGAGATTCGACTCGGTATAGTCCTATACTATAGCGGAGACAAGAAAGGGTACATCAAATACATTTCTATACACCTTCTTAGTACACCTTTTTCGTCTAATCACGCGCGCCCAAAGGGCCGCGAAAATGCGGCCAGGGCTGCGTTTCCGCGACCCTGCCAGGCGCGCGCGCGCCTGGCTTTGGGCAGCACGTCGCCCAGTCTGTCTTCTTACGCCTTGATCTTCTGGATTTGCGATTTGATGCCCTGGGCTGACAAAATCTTCACTCTAAAGTCACTGGCTACTTGGTAGGCTTTTAATCACCAATTAAATGGTAATTTAGGTCTTCTTCTTTATTTGCACACCATGGACTGAGGATCAAGCAAGCAAGGTTTTATTAGCAAAATTTTACATGAAATAAATATGAGAATGTGATGAAAATTATGCAAAATTAGAGACTAATCACACCCACACACTTATCATTTTGCTCGTCCCGAGCAAAACAAAAATAAGAAAATTTTTATACCACTTTCGCAGGAGACGCGATTGCACTGAGCATGTGCAACAAGCCTTTAAACCTCTAGGTTTCCCCTAGAGGAGGAGTGTTGTCTCATGAGGGTTTTCAGCGGATTGCACCCACAAAATCCAGTAAGTAAAGAAAAGTAGTTAGTTGTTAGAAAAAATTTTGTCATGTAAAGAACTTTCAATCATCTAAGTAAAATGACCGAATGATGTAAGAATTAGGTTTAACCCCCTAATAAGTCCTCTTATACTTTAGCCTTCATAAAAGAAGAAACTATGGTTTTTCTTTAAATTTAGAAAGGATCTTGTACTTTTAACTCCTTCTTTTATTTTGCTTTAGATAGATATGCATAATGTGTAAATGTGATGTGCTTGGGATTTTTCAACACAACTTTGAATATCATTTAATTTATTAATATTTACTTATTATTCTTGGTTCCATTAGGCTTTCTACTTCACTTATGTAACACATATCAAACTGATGACTCCTAAACCAGATGGTCTTAGGGCACCAGGTGGAAAAACACCCTTCAGGTCAAATATGCAAGTGGAGTAGGCTACAAAATCAAGATTTATTTATACATTATTGCATATAGAATTTTTTTTCTTTTTTTTTTGGTGAGTAATCATGCTTCTTGAGGCACAATTATCCAGCTTTTTTTTTCAGAGTTGTGTCTCTAAATCCCAAGCATGTGTGTGTGGGTTATGCATATTCTATTAAGGCTAAATAAAAGGTATGAGTTATTTTCCTTATCCCTTCTAACTTTTTAGTCAAACCAATCTTTCTTGTTTATTTAGTCAAAAATAAAGATTCATTAATAAGGTTCCTGTAATTCCTACAATTTTTTGGCATTTCTATAAAGAGTATGAAATTTCTTTTCAATCTGGAGATTTTTTTTTGAAAGAAAAAGAAAGAATAAAAGGAAAAAGAAAAAGTGTTAGCACCCCCTACACCTATCTAATGCATTATCCTCAATGAATGCATATGTAAATGCAAATGCAATAAATAGGGTGAAGAAATGATGTCACCGTCTTCATGGACTTGGGGCCAGCCAAGCGCGATTAGGCGAAAGAAATGTCAAAAAGAATGTAGAAGGGGTAAGCATATAAACAAATTTTTTTTTACTTTTTATTTCTTTTTTATTTATTTGTTTTGGTTAGGTGTATGACGGGGCAAAAAGAGTCAGCACACAATCATCCGGAGTTATAGGCTCAGTGGTCAAGAAGGGCTTCAGTCTTTGCCCATTCACTTTGAATTCTGTGTTGTTCTTAGGGTCTGCAATAAGCACAGCACCGTGTGGGAAAACAGTGCGCACAATGAAAGGTCCCGACCAACGAGTTTTCAGCTTCCTCGCGAAAATATGAAGCCTAGAGTTATACAGCAGAACCCTATCTCCCGGTGCAAAATTTTTCCGGGTTATGATTTGGTCATGGAAAAGTTTAGTCCTGCTCTTGGTGATTCGGGCATTCTCATAGGCTTCATTCCGTATCTCCTCTAATTCTGAAATTTGCAGTCTTCTAAGTTTACCGCCCTTGGTCAGATCAAAGTTGAGTTGCTTAATGGCCCAGAGGCCCGGTGTTCTAACTCTACTGGTAGATGACAGGATTTTTCAAATACGATTCTATAAGGAGACATCCCCAGAACTGTCTTAAAAGCAGTGCGGTAAGCCCACAATGCATCATTGAGCTTAACTAACCAATCCTTTCGGTTTTGTCCGACAGTCTTTTCCAGAATGAGCTTGATCTGTCGGTTGGTGACTTCGACCTGCCCATTTGTCTGGGGATGATACGGAGTAGATAACTTGTGATTGATGGAATATTTTCGCATCAGAGCTTCAAAAACTCTGTTGCAGAAATGCGATCCATTATTACTAATTATCGCTCTAGGGGTGCCAAATCGGGAGAAGATGTTCTCTTTGAGAAATTTGACAATCACTTTGTTGTCATTCGTCTTAGTTGGCACAGCTTCTACCCACTTAGAGACATAATCTACAACAACCAAAATGAACTGGTTGCCAAAGGAACTGGGAAATGGCCCTATGAAATCGATACCCCAAACATCAAAAATTTCAACTTCAAGGATCGGGTTCAGGGGCATCATGTCTTTTCTTGAAATTTTGCCAAATTTCTGACAATTTGCGCATGACTTGCAAAAATGATATGAGTATTTGAACAAAGTGGGCCAGTAGAACTCACTTTGTAGAACCTTCTCTGCAGTCTTGCGGGGACCGAAGTGTCCTCCGCATGCAAGGTCATGACAAAAGCTAAGCACGCTCCTCTGTTCCTCCTCTGGTATGCATCGTCTAATAATTTGGTTGGGACAATACTTAAAAAGATCGGGTTCTTCCCAGAAGAAGTACCGTACTTGGGCAAAGAAGCGGTATTGGTCTTGCTTTGTCCAGTCAGCGGGTAATTGTCCCGTGGCCAGGTAATTAACAATGTCCACATACCAGGGTTCCTTAAGAATGGCTAGGATGTGCTCGTCTGGGAAATCCTCGTTGATCGGAGCTTGGATAGTTGGTGCATTCGGAATTCGTAAGAGATGATCAGCGATCACATTTTCTATACCTCGTTTATCCCGAATTTCTAAGTCAAATTCTTGAAGTAAAAGGATCCACCGAATCAGTCGGGCTTTTGCTTCCTTTTTGGTCATAAGGTATTTTAGAGCCGAGTAATCCGTAAAAATCACCGTCTTCGAACCTAACAAGTAAGGCCGGAACTTCTCTAACGCAAAGACAACGGCTAAGAATTCCTTCTCAGTCATTGTATAATTCTGTTGGGCATCATTCAAGGTCCTACTAGAGTAATAAATCACGTGCTGCCTATTATCGATGCACTGTCCTAGAATAGCGCCAATAGCAAAATCAGATACATCATACATGATTTCAAACGGCTGGGCCCAATTAGGAGAAGAAAAAATAGGCGCAGAAATAAGTTCTTTCTTAAGCTTCCCCCATGACTCGAAACATTCATCGTTGAAATCAAAGGGCACGTCCTTAGCGAGCAGGTTGGTTAAGGGCCTAGCGATTTTGCTAAAATCTTTAATGAACCGTCGGTAGAACCCAACATGTCCTAGAAAGGATCTAATATCCTTGATGCTTTTGGGTGGTGGAAGCTTAGCAATCACTTCAACTTTAGCCTTATCCACTTCTATGCCTCTCCTCGAAATCTCATGGCCCAAGACAATCCCCTGTCTCACCATGAAGTGACATTTTTCCCAGTTTAGAGTTAGGTTCTTCTCCTTGCATCTTTGTAGCACTAACTCTAGGTGATGAAGACACTAGTTAAATGAATCTCCATAGATGGAGAAATCATCCATGAAAATCTCAAGAAAACGTTCTACCATGTCGGAGAAAAGACTAAGCATGCACCGTTGGAAGGTTGCAGGAGCATTGCACAATCCAAAGGGCATGCATCGGTAAGCGAAGGTTCCGAACGGGCAGGTGAACGTGGTCTTTTCCTGGTCTTCTGCAGCAATGGGGATTTGATTGTATCCCGAGTACCCATCTGGAAGCAGTAGTACTCATGTCCA
The DNA here is from genome assembly GCA_038442645.1 of Agave tequilana. Taxonomy (NCBI): domain Eukaryota; kingdom Viridiplantae; phylum Streptophyta; class Magnoliopsida; order Asparagales; family Asparagaceae; genus Agave; species Agave tequilana. Next base: position 17,280 of record JAVJIF010014011.1, read on the forward strand.
GCCAATCGTTCCAGCATTTGGTCAATGAAGGGTAGCGGGAAGTGGTCTTTACGGGTAGCTGCATTCAACTTCCTGTAGTCGATATAACACGAACCTTGGTAGGTAGTCTTGTTTATATTGGCCCAAAAGGTTACACTCTCCATTTGTTTAAGTTTTGATGATAACAAAACACATAGAAGCTATTTGGTACTAATAAGTTGTTTAGAATGAGTTTCAGGTTTGTACTAGTCATGATGGCCTTTCTAAGCTATTGTAAAGTTTATGATGCTAAAAAGGCAAATGGCGCAAAAGGACGCTTTCATAGAAGAGAAGGCTCTAGCATGGTGTAACGTGGCTCAGAGACTTCATTTCTCAGTTTTTATATTTTTTTAGTTTGTTAAAGGATAGTGTATAGGTTTGAAGCTCAATATTCCCCACACACAAGATTTTGCACATGATTTATTTTAAGGGTATTTCTCCTATATACAAAATATTTTTAAACATATTTTAATACTTACAAACTCTATTTTATATAGTATACCAAGTCATGATCAAAATTAATTTGAAAATTATCAAGATCTTCAAAACCATTTTCACAGAACTGATTTTTGGCCTGTTGCGGTCGACCGGATGGTCGACCGGCTCTGTTTCAGGTCAGAACGGTCGACCGGGCGGTCGATCGTACTTCTGACCGTTTGGGTGCGTGCATGTGTGCACGTTTCCCGGTCGACCGGGCGGTCGACAGGACCCCATATCGGTCGACCGAGCTTCAGCCGACTGAAAGCACCCATGTTTCTATTTGTTTCGGTCGACCGGGCGATCGACCGTGGGCTGGCAACGGTTATAATTTTTGAAAATCGGTCGACCGGCCGGTCGACCGTGAGCTTGATTTCAGCCCTAACGGCTAGTTTATTAAACACGTTTTAAAACATGATTTTCTTCTCTAAACGAATTTAAGGGCTGGATTTGGGTTTAATCTTTCCTAATTATTCATTATAACAGTTTACTCTTTAATCCCTACCTTTATCCTATAAATAGGGTTGATTAGGGTTGAGGTGATTACAACAATTCTTTGCAAAAAGAAATCAAGTTTAAGTCTTTCAAAAGAAGTTTTTGCTCTCAGTTTTTGTGCTCAAAATTCTCTCTTTTTACTGAAGTTTTTGATTCAAAACTCTCTTCAACTTTATTTTCTTTTTCACTTACAAAACTTGAGCTTCAATCCTACTCATTATTCTCTAGGGTTTTTGTAAGGGAAAAGGTTTTTAAAAAGAGAGTTTGTGGTCTTTTGATCACCAAGATATCATTGTATTTGTGACTCCACTACCTCTGGACTAGAGGAGTGTGATTGAGGAGTTGGGTACTCCCTTGTGGTTGTAATCCTTTGTGAAAGTTATAGTGGTAAGAAATCCTTCTGGGTGAAGGCGGGGACGTAGAGCTGGGTGCTCTAACCTCGAAACAAATCTCTGTGTTTGCGATTGGTTTATTTGTGTCCTTTACTTGCTTTATATTCATTGCTATATTGTCGATCAATACTCATACAACAAGATTGCATTGTACAGCTCAAACTCTTATCTAGAGGAATCACGAGGAAGGAGTTCAGAGCCCTTCACGGGGTATTCGGCTTCTAATCTTGTTTCGGGTGATCGTTGCATCATAACATTTAAATTTGTGCATTTATTAGCATTATCACCTATTCACCCCCCCTCTAGGTGATTTCAATTGGTATCAGAGGTAGGACTCTAGTTTTTGGCTTCACATCCTTAGAGAGATCCTAAAATTTGCTAATCACTATTTGCATATTTTCATTCATTCACTAGTAAAGATGGCCGGTAACATTAAGACCCCTCCCAAATTTGATGGACTCAACTTTCCTATATGGAAAGTTAGGATGACTATTTTTCTACAATCTCTAGGTAGTCTAGTTGCTAAGTCCTTGACCAAACCTTATAGTGAACCCAAAAGTGAGGAGGACACTTGGTCCGAACTCACTTTCAGGGAATTTGATGCTAATTCTAAGGCTCAAAATGCCCTACTGTTAGCTTTGAATGAGGATGATCTAACACGGGTTATCCATTGCAAATCCGCCTATGAGATTTCGCAACACTTATTGGTCACTCATGAGGGAACATCACAAGTGAAGAGAGCTAAAATAGATCTCTTGCGTTCCCAATATGAAAGTTTTAAAATGCTAGAAGATGAATCTATTGATGATATGATTACCAAGTTTACTAAGATTACCAATGCTCTTTCTTCTCTAGGTGATGGTACAAGCAACGACCAAAGGTGCGTAAAGTGATTCGTGCTCTTCCTTCGTCATGGGAAATCAAAGCTACCACCTTGAAGGAGTTGAATGACAAAGATGAGATGGAGCTCATAAGTCTTATCGGAAATCTAGAGACTCATGAGATGGAGAAGAAGGCTAGAGAAGAAGCGGTACCTCAAAAGAAAAAGTCCATAGCTTTCAAGTCTTCCTCTACCAACTACGATGATGAAGAAGATGAAGAAGAGGATGAAGAGCTATCTCTCCTTGTGAGAAATGTAAAGAGAATGTATGCAAGAATAAGCTCAACTATAGAAAGCGATGGGAAGGGAAGGAGGAGAAAAGGATCATATGCTACAACTATCGGAAACCCGGACACATCATAGCTGATTGTCCTGATTTCAAGAAAAAGATGATCTCCTCCTTGAAGCAAAAGAGGCTGGTTGAAAAGAAAGTATACAAAGCCACTTAGGATTTGGAAAGTGAATCCGAAGATGAAGTCGACACGGCAAATGTGTGTTTTATGGCAAACACACCCAAGGTAACCACTCAACCACTTGATAAAGAAAGTAAAATAAGTAGAGAAATGTTAGTACATGCTTTTGTTGAACTTTCAGAAAGTTTTGATGATAAAAAGGTAGAGTGTTCAAAATTGAAAAAGAAATTGAGATGCTTAAAAATCAACTTGCAATTTCCTCAAAAGAAAAGGATGAACTTTTTTCTAATCTTATTTCAACAAAAAGAGATTTTGATGCTTATAGAGTTGCTTGTAAAGTTAAATTTCCAAAATTGATGAAAATGAATTATCCTTGTTAAAAAATAAAATCAATGATTTTGAAATGTTTTAAAAGAATGTCCTTTTAATACTACTAAATTAGAAGAAATGTTTTCAAAGAAGCATATGCACACTCCACATACTAAAAATGATAAAACAACTCATGCCAAAACTTCATATGCTCATCATGCCAACACATCACATGTCACTCATGATAAAACTACTCATGCTCACAATTCACATGTTCGTAAGCCACATGCTCATTATACTTTTAAATATGGATGAATTTATAGATGCACTTATTGTGGCCGGAATGGGCATTTAGCTAAATTTTGCTATGATCATATAAATAGGACAAATAATCTTGTGTGGGTTCAAAACACTAACTCTTTAGGACCCAAGAAAATATGGTACCAAAATCAAGTCTCAAATTATTTGATGTAGGTACACACCAAGGCTCCAAGACGTAAGGAGCGGTGGCACCTTGATAGTGGTTGTTCAAGGCATATGACATGGGACATCAATGACTTTACAACCCTATCAAGGTACGTTGAAGGTGGCACCGTCACCTTCGGAGATGACTCCAAGGGCATCATCATCGGTATAGGTAACATTAAAATTGGTGCATCTCCTTTAATAGAAAATGTTGTTCTTGTTGATGGGCTTAAACATAACTTGCTTAGTATAAGTCAACTTTGTGATCGTGGTCTCAAAGTTGTGTTTGATGAATCTTCTTGCAAAATTTTTGATTGTAAAACCAATGATTGTATTCATATCGGATTTCGTGAAAATAATGTCTATATTATTGACATGCTTAATTTGAATTGTTCTACTAAATTTTTGAATGCTTTTGATGAGATTTCATGGTTATGGCATAGAAGATTAGGACATGCATCTTTTGATCACCTTGCTAGAATTAATTCTAAGGAATTGGTAAAGGGTATTCCTTATTTGAAGTTTGAAAAAGACCGCATTTGTGGTGCGTGCCAACATAGGAAACAAACCAAGTCTTCTTTCAAACCAATCAAGGATATCATGTCAACTAGGCCATTAGAATTGATTCACATGGATCTTTTCGGACCAACTAAAACTAAAAGCTTAAATGGAAGTAGATATGTTTTTGTTTTAGTTGATGATTTTTCTCGTTTCACTTGGGTTTTCTTTTTGGAGCATAAAGATCAAACTTTTTCGCATTTTAAGACATTTCGAAAGAGGGTGGAAAAAGAAAAAGGATTTTTGATTTTACGGATAAGAAGTGATAGAGATGGTGAGTTTGTTAACCAACTCTTCATGACTTATTGTGATGAAAAGGGAATTAAGCATGAAATGTCATGTCCTTGAACTCCACAACAAAATGGAGTAGTTGAAAGGAAGAATAGAACTCTTCAAGAAATGTCTAGGACTATGATAAGTGAATATGGGCTCCCTTAATACTTATGGGCCGAGGCCGTAAACACCGCATGCTACATATCAAACCATATTTATTTGTGTAAAAATACTTTTAAAACCTCTTTTGAAATTTATCATTTTAGAAAACCAAATGTTTCATACTTTAAAGTTTTTGGATGCAAGTGTTTTGTTTTGAACACTAAAGATAATTTGGGTAAATTTGATGCTAAGGCTTATGAAGCAATCTTTGTTGGTTATTCTAGTACTAGCAAAGCATATAGAGTATTCAATAAATCATCTCATACTATTGAAGAATCTATGCATGTTAAATTTGAAGAATCTAATACTATTGTTGAGAATGTTGTAGAGATTGACTCATTAGGTGAGGACATGGAGAAAATATCCTTAAGGACTCACCCATCCAAGAAGACAAACAAGATCCCATTGGTGAAGTTCAAAAGGATGAAGTGAAAAAAATCTCAACCACTTCCTAAAGATTGGAGATACGCTACAAATCATCCCAAAGATCTCATCATAGGTGATGTATCAAAAGGGGTAACTACTCGCTCCAAACTCCATGAATTGTGTGGTAACTTTGTATTCATATCTCATTTTGAACCCAAAAACATCCTCGAATCCGAGGGTGACTCATATTGGTTGCTAGCTATGCAAGAAAAGCTCAATCAATTTGAGCGCAACCAAGTTTGGCACCTTATTCCTAGACCCCACGATAGACCAATAATTGGTACTAAGTGGATTTTTAGGAACAAGTTGGATGAGTCTGAAAATGTTATTAGGAATAAGGCTAGATTAGTGGCCCAAGGTTACACTCAAGTTGAAGGAATTGACTTTGAGGAGACCTTTGCACTCGTAGCACTGCTTGAAGCCATACGGATCACACTAGCTTATGCATCTTTTAAAAATTTTAAACTTTTTCAAATGGATGTAAAAAGTGCATTTTTAAATGGTTTTATTGATGAGGAAGTTTATGTAGAACAACCTCCCAGTTTTGTAGATCATGTTCATCTAGATTTTGTTTTCAAACTTGATAAAGCATTTTATGGTTTAAAACAAGCTCCAAGAGCTTGGTATGAAAGGCTTTCTAGTTTTCTTCTTTCAAATGATTTTGTTAAAGGCAAAGTAGACACCACATTATTTACTAAACATGTTGATAGTGACATTCTTATAGTTCAAATATATGTTGATGATATAATCTTTGGTTCTACTAATGAGTTACTTTGCAAGGAGTTTGAACAATGCATGCAACGTAAATTTGAGATGTCATTAATGGGTGAATTGAACTATTTTCTTGGACTCCAAATCAAGCAAATGCGTGATGGGATATTCATATGTCAAGCCAAGTACTCCAAGGAACTCATCAAAAAATTTGGGCTTGAAGACTCAAAAATTTGCAATACTCCCATGGCCACAACCACCAAGCTTGATAAGGATGACCAAGGTAAGTGTGTTGATATAAAATTATATAGAAGCATGATTGGTAGTTTGTTGTATTTAACGGCTAGTAGGCCGGATATTATGTTTAGTGTGTGTCTTTGTGCTAGATTCCAATCGTGTCCCAAAGAATCTCATTTAATCGCGGTAAAACACATTATTCGTTATCGTAAGGGCACTATCGGAATGGGTCTATAGTATCCGAAAACCAGAGATTTCTCAATGACGAGTTTTTCGGATGCCGACTATGCGGGTTACAGAGTGGATAGGAAGAGTACTAGTGGAACATGTCAATTTCTTGATAATTGTCTTGTTTCATGGTCTTCTAAGAAACAAAATTCGGTAGCCCTCTCAACCGCCGAGGCAGAGTATGTTGCGGCGGGGGCTTGTTGTGCACAAGTCCTTTGGATGAAACATACTCTCCTTGATTATGATTTGCATTATGACCATATAAAAATATTTTGTGATAATACTAGTACTATTCATATGACTAAGAATGCAAATCAACATAGTAAGACCAAGCACATTGAGATTCGATATCACTTCCTTAGAGATCATTTTGAGAAAGGTGATATTGAGATTGATTATGTTTCTTCCGATTTTTAACTTGCCGATATTTTCACTAAACCACTTGACAATAATAGATTTTCTTTTATATGTGGTGATCTTAATGTTTGTGTTGTTGAATAAGGAAGTTTTTCTAGCTAATTTATCCCTTTTTGATGTATGACAAAAAGGGGAGAAATATGTGTTATGGTTTTGTGTTTTTGAAGGTTTGGTGTTTTATTGATTGTGTTCTCTCATAATAAATTGTTTTATACTTGTTTAATATAGCATTATTTGAGGGGGAGTTTTTACCTCCCTTTTATATCTTGTGTTATAGCCTATATGTTTTGTCATCATCAAAAAGGTGGAGATTGTTGGCCCAAAAGGTTACACTCTCCATTTGTTTAAGTTTTGATGATAACAAAACACATAGAAGCTATTTGGTACTAATAAGTTGTTTAGAATGAGTTTCAGGTTTGTACTAGTCATGATGGCCTTTCTAAGCTATTGCAAGGTTTATGATGCTAAAAAGGCAAATGGCGCAAAAGGACGCTTTCATAGAAGAGAAGGCTCTAGCTTGGTGTAACGCGGCTCAGAGACTTCATTTCTCAGTTTTTAAATTTTTTAGTTTGTTAAAGGATAGTGTATAGGTTTGAAGCTCAATATTCCCACACACAAGATTTTGCACATGATTTATTTTAAGGGTATTTCTCCTATATACAAAATATTTTTAAACATATTTTAATACTTACAAACTCTATTTTATATAGTATACCAAGTCATGATCAAAATTAATTTGAAAATTATCAAGATCTTCAAAACCATTTTCAAAGAACTGATTTTTGGCCTGTTGCGGTCGACCGGATGGTCGACCGGCTCTGTTCAGGTCAGAACGGTCGACTGGGCGGTCGACCGCACTTCTGACCGTTTGGGTATGTGCATGTGTGCACGTTTCCCGGTCGACCGGGAGGTCGACCGCACCCCATATCAGTCGACCGAGCTTCGGCCGACTGAAAGCACCCATGTTTCTGTTTGTTTCGGTTGACCGGGCGGTCGATCGTGGGCTGCCAACGGTTATAATTTTTGAAAACCGGTCGACCGGCCGGTCGACCGTGAGCTTGATTTCAGCCCTAACGGCTAGTTTATTAAACACGTTTTAAAACGTGATTTTCTTCTCTAAACGAATTTGAGGGCTGGATTTGGGTTTAATCTTTCCTAATTATTTATTATAACAGTTTACTCTTTAATCCCTACCTTTATCCTATAAATAGGGTTGATTAGGGTTGAGGTGATTACAACAATTCTTTGCAAAAAGAAATCAAGTTTAAGTCTTTCAAAAGAAGTTTTTGCTCTCAGTTTTTGTGCTCAAAATTCTCTCTTTTTACTAAAGTTTTTGATTCAAAACTCTCTTCTACTTTATTTTCTTTTTCACTTACAAAACTTGAGCTTCAATCCTACTCATTATTCTTTAGGGTTTTTGTAAGGGAAAAGGTTTTTCAAAAGAGAGTTTGTGGTCTTTTGATCACCAAGATATCATTGTATTTGTGGCTCCACTACCTCTGGACTAGAGGAGTGTGATTGAGGAGTTGGGTACTCCCTTGTGGTTGTAATTCTTTGTGAAAATTATAGTGGTTAGAAATCCTTCTGGGTGAAGGCGGGGACGTAGAGCTGGGTGCTCGAACCTCGAAACAAATCTCTATGTTTGCGATTGGTTTATTTGTGTCATTTACTTGCTTTATATTCATTGCTATATTGTCGATCAATACTCATACAACAAGATTGCATTGTGCACCTCAAACTCTTATCTAGAGGAATCACGAGGAAGGAGTTCAGAGCCCTTCATGGGGTATTCGGCTTCTAATCTTATTTCGGGTGATCGTTGCATCATAACATTTTAAATTTGTGCATTGATTAGCATTATCACCTATTCACCCCCCTCTAGGTGAATTCAGTTTATACCAACTCTTTTTCCTCATTTTCTACCACCGTAAAGCCAGCGTTCTTTGGACCGCATGAACAAGGCTAACCCATTGGCTATCAGAAATGGGATAAATGATTCTATTATCTAATAGTTTTAGAATTTCAGCCTTAACTGCCTCTTACATGAGAGGGTTAAGCCTGCATTGTGGGTCCCTCCTAGGGGTTGCTTCATCGACTAAATGGATTCTATGTTGTACTATGGCTGGACTTATTCCCTTGATGTCCTTCATTGTCCATCCAATGGCTTCCCTATGTCTTTTCAGAATAGACATTAAGTTGTCCTCTTGTTGCTCAGTTAGGTGGGATGCTATGATGACTGGCAAGGTGTCCTTTCCGCCCAGGTAGGCGTACTTGAGGTGTTCAGGCAAGGCTTTTAGCTCTAGGGAAGGTGTTGCTTCATTGGAGGCAATCTCTGGGTTTTCAATCCTATGATGAGGTACACTTGGGCTTGATGCCCAATCCACTGCTAAATCTACGATCTGGTCTAGATTAAAATCCTTAGCCTCCAGATCAAACTCTTTCTCAGTTTCTGTCTCCATGCTTTCCTCATGCTCACTTGTCAGGTTTTCAATAGAATTGACCTCAAACGTCTGATCATTGACATCCCTAAGTTGTCTTCCAAGATTGAAGACATTGACTTCCTTAGTCATGTCTCCAAAAGTCAATCGCATGGACCCATTCTTACAGTTGATAATGGCATTGGCTGTAGCAAGAAATGGGCGCCCTAAGATGACAGGAGTTTGAGACCTTGGATTGGACACAGGTTGGGTCTCAAGCACAATGGAGTCAACATGGTAGATGAAATCCCCGACCCGGATAAGGACGTCTGTGATTTCCCCTTTTGGGATCTTCATAGATCGGTCAGCTAGCTGAATGGTGACTCGAGTTGGGCTTAACTCGCCCAACCCAAGTTGCTGGTATACTGAGAGAGGTAGCAAGTTGATACTTGCTCCCAGGTCTAGAAGTGCTCTACTAATTTCGGTCTGTCCTATGGTGCAGGAAATGGTAGGACATCCGGGATCCTTGTATTTCACCGGAATGGGACCAGACAGAATTTTGCTTATATTGGTTCCCAAGAACACTTTCTTGGGCACATTGGTCTTTCTTTTCTTCGTACACATATCCATAAAAAATTTGGCATAAGCCGGGACTTGTTGGATAGCGTCAAGAAGTGGCACATTCAATTTGACCTGGTTGAACATCTCTAGCATTTTCTCCATGTGCATATTCTTATTGTTGTTCCTAAGCCTATTGGGAAAGGGTGCTACAGGCTTATGAACTTGTTCAGCAGCTTTGTCCTCGTCAGATGTTTGAGGAGCAGTTTGGGAGGAACTAGCAGAGGTGGAGGCTAGAGTGGGATCAGGATGGACTGGACTTTTCTGTTGGTAGACCTGGTTATCTACCTTCTTTCCAGACCGCAGTGTATGAACAACATTACACTTGTTGATCGATGGATCCTGAATTTCATATGCTTGATTGGAAGTTTTTGGGTTAACTAGCGGCTAACTAGGCAAAGTACCCTTTGGTCTTTCACTTAGGGAGCTAGCTAATTGGCTCATCTGCATTTTCAATCTCGATATGGCCTGTGAATGATTGTTCAGAGTTTGTCCCTGATTTTGCATAAAAGCGGTTTGGGACTTCATGAAAGCCTCTATGCTCTCCTCCAATTTACTGATTTTCTTTTCCATTGGAGAACTTTGGGAGGAGGAAGAAGGGGCTTGACTGGGAAAAGGTGGTGGAGGAGTAGGATGGTGAAAATTATTGGATAAATTAGGCCTGGGAGGATTGTTCGGGGCCCAGGAGAAATTTGGGTGATTCCTCCAACCGGGACTATATGTCTGTGAGTAGGGGTTGTGAGGCGGCCATGAGTAAGCCGAGTTCAGGTGTTCTAGTGGCACTTGCTGGGCATGGAAAACAGGGCACTCTTCAAAGACATGGTTTGGTGCCTGACAGTACGAACAACCCGGATTGTGAATTGGTGGTGGGTTGATCTGGTTGACATTGGCAGGCTCTTTAGTTTCCAGAACCTTTATCCTTCTCATTAGGGTAGTAATCTTAGCCTCAGCAGCTATAGATGATTCTAGAGGTAGGAGCCCTCTTCTTGAAGCTATAGATTGTGAATTCCTAGGTTTTTCCGAGGCTGGCTCCCATTGCAGGGTTTTCTCAGCTAAGTCCTCAAATAAATCTCAACCCTGATTCTCATCCTTCTGCAAGAACCCTCCCTGACACATGATTTATAAAAGGGTTTTCGTCTGATAGTCTAGACCATCTTAGAGAATCTGGCACTGTCGCCATTTCTCCATGCCATGATGAGGGCACTGAACTAGGAGATCTCTAAATCGCTCAAAGTATCTCCAAATTGGTTCGCTCGGTTCTTACCTAAACTGCATGATGCTCTTCCTAATGAGGGCAGTTTTGTGAATTGGGTAGAATTTCTTTAAGAAGGCCTTGACGAAATCAACCCATGTCGTGACTGAATCTGCTGCCAAGCTGTACAACCATTTCTTAGCTAGGTCCTTTAGGGAAAAAGGGATGAAACGTAACCTAACGGCATCGTCTCCTAGCTGGGGTATACGCATCATGAGGCACACTTCTTCAAATTCCCTAACAAAGAAGTATGCATCCTCTGATTCTAAACCATGAAATTTGGGAAGAGTGTTGATGAATTGGGGCTTTAACTCGAAGTTATTTTCGTTTGCTTCAGGAAGTTTTATGCAAGATGGAAGTGAAGTTCTGACTGGGTAAAATCTATCCTGAAGTGACGCCATCACCGGTTCTGGATGCAAGGGTAGAGAAGTGTTTCTTATTAATCTGAAAGTTGACGGATCTCTCACCCACTCTTGCATGCAGCACACTGATTGAGGAAAAGATAGTTTGATTTTGTGTGAAGTATTTGCACAGATATTAAATGGAAGAGAGAAGGTTTAGAATCAACCTCAAGTGCTTTGATCACTCCACAATGTATTTATATGATTAATGTATCCTTTCCAATCTCCGTTATAGCATGGGCTATACCGGGTCGATCCTCGAGGAGAGCTCACGATGGAAGCTTTACGGTTCGTAGTGAAGAAAGAAAACGAAGATTCTTCTTTGTTTTTAAACAAATGCAAAAAGCATGGAAAAGAAAATGAAAGAATTGGTGGATTTGTGCATGATGGAAAAGAAATCAAAAGAACTTTGTAAAAGTGTATTTCTAAGAGAGAAAGCTAGTAAAGAAAATGTTTAGAAAACTTTAGATGATAAAAGCCATGGCTAGCTAGCTTTACTTCTTTGCTAACTTACTAAGCTCAAGGGTGATGCATGATTGCCTCATGTTGATTCATTGGCAATAGAGATGACTTGCTTGTTTGGTCAAGTATTTTTCCCGTTTTGAAGATGAGTGTTCTTCTCGGTCTTAGCTTGTAGCCTCATATTGATTCATTGGCTCCCGAGATAGATTTTCTATGGTGGACTTCAAGGAGTGGTACTCAAGGGATGCTAAGGAAGAAGATACAACATTCATTAGTCATTCAAGTCATAACAACAAATTAGCTTGAAGTAAAGAAGTTGTTCTACAAATAGCATATGTTTGGTGATCCATCTCCATGTTCCATCAAGGCACTTGTTCTAGACAAGGCTCTAAATGAGGCACACATGAATCATATGGAGTATGAACAAGCATTTACCAAGTGAAAGCAACTCTACTTCCTTGGAAAGCAAAAGAGACTTTAACAATGCAAGTATAGAATTTAGCAATCACCCAAAGAGTTAGAAGTTAGCAATGAGAGTTGTTAGCTAGCCATGTAAGAGAGAATTAGCTATCCATTACAAAAGAAACTAAACAACAATTCATGATGAAAACAAGAAAAGTAAAGCAAGAAAGTAAAGCAAATTACTAGAGGTTGTAAAGAGAAGAATGAAGCCTTGATTAATCCTTGCTTTACAAGTGATGTCACTTCCTTGCTTACAAGCTCCCAAAAACACTCTCTTTTCTCTCTTTAACAAAATCTCAAGGAGGAAGAAGAGGGAGAGCTAAAAACCTAAGAGAATACCAACACTCTCTCACAAAATACAAGCTTTTACCTTAATCTCTCTCTGTCTCACTCGTGCAGGCCTTGGTACTGTATTTATAGGGCTCAGAGAGAAGGCTCCAGAATCCCGTTTGTTGGAGAAAATCTCGGCCCCAACGGCCTTGTAACCGCCGTGGACACGCGGCATAAATCTGGAATGCGCGGCAAAATCAGAGCCGTTCAAGTGGATCTTTCTGTTACAGATTTGTTACAGGTTGTTAGCCACGTGGATCTTCTGGAAGCGTGAGCTGGCGCGTAGAATTCTCCAGATCCTGGGCTCAACCTTGGGCTTTGAATTAATCTCTTTTAATTATTGCTAATTAAAGAGATTTTGGGCCTTTTCTCATTTCAAATGTGGACCTGCAAAAAATAGAGAGAAAAGGATTAAAAATCACATTTTTATTTACAATATGCATGGTATGGAAGTGGTAAAATATGCAAATATGTATAACAATCACACCCCCATACCTAGCTTTTGCTCGTCCTCGAGCAAAAAGAAAGAAAAAGAAAGAAAATCCTAACTAGTTTATTACACCACTTTCGTAGGTGACACGATTGCACTGAGCACGTGCAACAAGCCGTTAAACCTATAGGTTACCCTAGAGGAGGAGTGTTGTCTCCTGAGGGTTTTCAGCGGATTGCACCCACAAAATCCATAAAGAAAAATAAAAGGGTTAGTGAAAATTTTGATCCATGTTTTAAAGATTCTCACTTAAGTTATAGGTTTCAGGTTACCCTAAACTTGTCATTCCTCTTAAAAGTGTCTATTTAGAGTTTTGTTTTCAATTTAGGTTAAGTTTTTTGGGAAGGATCAAAAATCGGATTTCGCATCAATCCTAGGATATATACATCTATAAATATGAAGGATCTTTCTTAGACTAAGTTCATTTATTTACTAATATATATAACATTTTTTTCTTTTTTTCTTTTTTTTTAATATTTATTTATTTACATTTCCTTAGCATCCTTAGGCTTTCTAGTTTACCCTTGCAGCGAGTCTCTTACCGATGACTCCCAAACCAGACGGTCTTAGGGCACCAGATGAGAAAACATCCCTAGGGTTCGATGACTCAAGTAAAAAAGGCCACGAAGGAATTTAAGGACTTAACCACCTTTAAGCGTGACTGGCCATGCTTCTTGAGGCACAGCTAACCAGCTTAATTAGTGGCTAAGTATTTATTATTTATTATTTATTTACACATTTTTTTTCTATTTTTTATTTTTTTATTTTTTATTATATATATATGTAAATAAGATCACAAAGTCTTTGATTAATCCTTCAATATGTTTAATGTATATATCGTAAAGAAAGAATTAAAATCTAGTAATTTTTCTAATCCTTTATTACTTAACCTAAAAATCTAACAAAACTCCTCTTTTCAACTTATAATTAAAAATCTTAGTTTAGAGTTTCCTTAATCCCTAAAGTTAAGTTTGATTCTTTAAACATGGATCAAAAATTTCCCTTTTTTTTTAATTTTTTTAATTTATTCTTTTTTTTTTATATTTCTCTAAAAGAAAAAGTAAAATCTAAAAGAAAATAGAAAATCTACTAAGAAAGATAAAATCTAAAAAGAAAATGAAAACCTAAAAAGAAAATGAAAATCCTAAAAATAAAAATAAAAAGCCTAAAAAGGAGATGAAAAATCCTAGGTTAGAATCTACCCCTCCATACCTATCTCATGCATTGTCCCCAATGTATGCAAGATGAAATGATGCATGAAATAGGTAAAGGATAAAGATCATCCCCTTTGTCGCTTTGGACCAGCGGTGGTGCTAGGTCCAGCCGACTGCGAACGTCTCAACGCTGCCTCCATACCATCTAATCGAGAGGATTGCTCCTCTACCTTCTTCCTAAGACGAACCTGCCCCCTAAAGATCTTCTTCATGCCCTTCTAGATGGTGGACATGAAGGCTCGTGATTCCGTTAGGGGGTCCTGCCTCCAAAATTGTGGCTCATCTATTTCCTCTAAGCTTTCCTCCGAAGAGGACTCCACAGGTATATCCTCAGGCTGGGCACTGAGTGTCCAGAGTGCATGCAAGCAACCATTATATGAGCTGGTGGGCCTCTCTACTGTAACAAGCACTCGGTCGAAGGTATTAAAAACAGCGTCTGATATGAAATTCTTACACAGACGTGTGATTAAGATTGGATGGGAATGCTTGGCACCCCGAGTTCGGGAGGAATTGTCAAGAATAGCATGGAAGATGGCCCTATTCAGACAGACCGTGTGGTTTCGAGTCATTAAATCATGGATTATTTGTAACACGGGTCTGTTAAAGGACGTGGCATGATCAAGGCCAAAAATGTTGCGTTGGACCCAGCGTCCAATGCAATGCACATTTCTAAAGGTCGTGTTGGCTTTGAGCCCACGGTCCTGTGCTGTACAGCGGACCCCCATGATGGTCATGTAATCTATCAATGGCAAGGGGTCGCTATGGTGGGGGTGAATTGGGACATCAGTGATTTCAGCAATGAGTGGGATTGTGACAAAGATGTCACCTAACGGCATATGAACTACGAATTGGTGCGTGTCATAATTCACAGATGCATGATCGATTGCATTATAAAATGTATTAACTAGTTCAGGACAGTAATATGCATCATTCTCATTGTTATCATAGACCAAAGAATACCAATTCCATGCACGTAATCTATCAACAAAGATGAGCCCATACCCCCCATTATCATTCAAAATTTTGGAAAAATCCCTTTCCACAAACAAATTCGGGGCCATGTATAATAATGGAATTAAAGCAAAGGATTTTAGAGAGGAAAGATCAAACCACCCCCGGAGATCGTGGGGGAAATCCAAAAGCACGTGTGCAGAAGGCACCCGGACAGAATCTGGAAGATTGGGTCTGGATCTGTCACCAGAGATAGAAATCAGCCAGGCAGAATTTTTCAGAGCTCCAGATGTGGCCGGAGGGCGGCGGATCTGCGGCTGGTTATGGGAAAATGCGGCAGTGCAGATAGCTCTGGGGAAGGGAAAATTTACAGAGGTCGGCTCGGGAAGAAGGATTTCAGATCTGAGAGGATTTGTGCGTTTGAGGGAGGAAGGGTAGGTGAAGAGAGTATTTATAGGAGGGAGAGAAAATGAGATTTCCAATATTAACCCTAGGTCAAAAGTGTATTTACAACCCTAGGAAAAGGAGTTTGAAAATGAATAGGATCCTAGGGAAGGTAGAATCCTAGGAATTTGAAACTGTTAAGCACAAAAGTCTCTCATTTTTTTTCTTTTTTCGTTTTTTTTATTATTTATTTACAAAATTTTATTTACAAAAGTGGTCCCAAAATGATATGCAGGGAAATTCGCGGGAAACTGTACAAATGGAATGGTCACAGATAAACTGGGTCAAAAAGACCCAATTCATGAACTTCTTGTGACACGACATCGGTGGTAAAGAATGGCTTTAAACGTTGACCGTTTACAGTAAATGTGTTGCCATTATTAGGATCAAGAATCTCTATAGCACCGTGGGAAAAGACTTGATGCACTATGAATGGTCCTGACCACCTGGTTCTCAATTTACCAGGAAAGAGATGGAGTCTGGAGTTGTACAACAGAACCTTTTGTCCTGGGACAAAAATTTTCCGGTGAATGGAATTATCATGAAAGAGCTTGGTTCTGTGTTTTGTTATCCGAGCATTGTCATATGCTTCATTTCTTAGTTCTTCTAGCTCGGATATCTGCAACTTCCTCAAAGCACCGGCTTTATCCAAATCCAAATTCAGCTGCTTTAAAGCCCACATAGCTCGGTGTTCTAACTCCACAGGCAAGTGACAAGGTTTTCCAAATACAACTCGATATGGAGACATACCGAAGACAGTTTTGTAAGCGGTCCTGTATGCCCATAAGGCATCAGTGAGTTTGATGGACCAATCCTTACGGTTCTGTCCAACGGTTTTCTCCAAAATGAGTTTTATTTGTCTATTTGTAACTTCTACATGCCCGTTCGTCTGAGGATGATAAGCCGTGGATAATTTGTGAGAAATAGAGTATTTACGCATCAGGGCTTCAAAAGCCCTATTGCAAAAATGACTCCCATTATCGCTTATTATCGCACGGGGGGCTCCGAAGCGAGAGATGATGTGGTCTCGTAAAAACTTAATGACAACTTGGTTGTCATTTGTCCTTGTTGGAATTGCTTCAGCCCATTTGGAAACATAATCTATGGCTACCAAAATGTATTGGTTACCATAGGACAGAGGAAAGGGTCCCATAAAGTCGATGCCCCACAAGTTAAAAATTTCAACTTCCAAGATGGGTGTAAGGGGCATCATGTCTTTCTGTGTGATTCGACCCGTCATTTGACACCTATCACATAGCTTGCAAAAGAGATATGCATCCTTAAAGAGAGTGGGCCAGTAAAATCCACTCTGAAGTACTTTCTCAGCAGTTTTCTGTGGACCAAAATGTCCACCACAAGCTAGTTTGTGACAAAATGTCAAAACACTCTGATGTTCCTCCTCAGGAATACACCTTCGTATGATCTGGTCAGGACAATATTTGAATAAATATGGTTCATCCCAAAAGAAGAACCGCATTTGACTCATAAAACGGTGTTTGACCTGACCTGACCAATTAGAAGGTATTTGCCCGGTAGCAAGGTAATTCGCTATGTCAGCATACCAGGGCTCTCCATTCTTTGTGTGGATGTGCTCGTCAGGAAAATTATCATTAATTGGTATTCTCTCCGTTGGTGCATTTGGGATTCTAGACAAGTGATCAGCTACCACATTCTCAACGCCCTTTTTATCCTTTATCTCCAAATCAAACTCTTGCAAAAGAAGTATCCATCGTATAAGTCTTGCCTTAGCATCCTTCTTTTGCATTAAAAACTTTAGGGCGGAGTGATCAGTGAAAATAATCGTCCTGGACCGCAGCAGATATTGGCGAAATTTGTCCAACGCAAAGACAACCGCTAAAAATTCCTTTTCAGTAGTTGTATAATTGAGTTGGGCTTCATTCAGCGTTCTGCTAGCATAATAGATTACGTGTAGCCTAGTATCAATACGCTGTCCTAAAACAGCGCCAATTGCAAAGTCTGAGGCATCACACATAATCTCAAAAGGCTCGGTCCAATCTGGTGCAGAAATGATCGGTGCTGAGACAAGTCTACACTTAAGCTCTCTCCAAGATTTTTGACATTCTTCATCAAATATAAAAGGGAACATCCTTTCCTAAGAGATTTGTCAAAGGTCTTGCAATATTGCTAAACCCTTGAATAAATCATCTATAGAAGCCGGCGTGCCCTAAAAATGATCTAATGTCTTTTAAGCATGTTGGCTCAGGGAGCTTAGTTATGACTTCCACTTTTGACTTGTCAACCTCAATTCCCTTGTGTGAAACTTCGTGCCCTAGGACGATTCCTTGCTTGACCATAAAATGACACTTTTCCCAGTTAAGTGTCAAGTTTTTCTCCATACAGCGTTGTAAAACCAGTTTCAAATGGTACAAGCATTGTTCAAAGGAATCACCATAAATGGAAAAATCATCCATAAAAATCTCCAGAAATTTCTCCACCATGTCTGAAAAAAGGCTCAACATGCAACGTTGAAACGTTGCAGGAGCATTGCAAAGACCGAAGGGCATCCTTCGATATGCAAACGTTCCAAAAGGACAAGTGAAGGTGGTTTTGTCTTGATCCTCGGGAGCGATCGGGATTTGATTATATCCTGAATATCCATCCAGGAAACAGTAGTACTCATGTCCCGCTAATCTCTCGAGCATTTGGTCAATGAACGGAAGAGGAAAGTGGTCTTTACATGTGGCAGTGTTCAACTTTCGGTAATCAATACAAACTCGAATCTTCGTTGGAAGACGTGTTTGTATCAACTCTTTCTTCTCATTTTCTACCACAGTAAACCCTGCTTTCTTGGGCACAGCGTGAACTGGACTTGCCCACTGGCTATCGGATATGGGATAGATAATCCCGTTATCTAATAGTTTCAAGATCTCGGATCTAACGGCTTCCTGCATGATTGGGTTAAGTCTACGCTGTGGGTCTCGTTTTGGCTTGGCATCTTCCGTCAAATGAATCCGGTGCTGAACTATGGAAGGACTAATCCCCTTGATGTCAGCCATGGTCCAACCAATGGCTTCTCTATTTTCCCTTAACACAGTAAGAAGATCCTCTTCTTGTTGTTCAGTTAGATGGGATGCAATGATTACAGGAAAGGTTTCTTTCTCATCCAAGTACTTGTACTTGAGATGGTCAGGAAGAACCTTAAGCTCAGAAGAAGGGATCGGATCTATCACTGGCTGTTCTTGGTGTAAGGGAAGAATAGGGGTGCTATTAGTGGCCCATTCCACGGTCGACTCAACAATCTGATCAAGGTTGAAATCATCAGACTCCAACTCAAATTCCTCTTCGGATTCATACTCAACTTCCTCATCGTGCTCACTAGTTACACCTTCTATCAAGTTGATTTCAAAAGAATCACTATCCAAATCCCGAGGTTGTTTTCCCAGGTGGAAAATATTCACCTCTTTTGTCATATCTCCAAAGGTCAGACGCATCGAGCCATTCCTACAGTTTATGATCGCATTGGCAGTGGCTAGAAAAGGGCGTCCAAGAATGACAGGTGTCTGTGCTCTGTGATTATGTACGGGCTGTGTCTCAAGAACAATGAAGTCTACGGGGTAAATGAATTTCCCGACCCGTATTAACACATCTGTAATCTCCCCCTTGGGAATCTTTACAGAGCGATCTGCCAACTGTATCGTCATTTGGGTCGGACGAAGGTCGCCTAACCCTAATTGCTGATACACTGAAAAGGGGAGAAGATTAATGCTAGCGCCCAAGTCAAGCAAAGCCCTATTAATGGTGGTCTGTCCTATGATCCAAGAAATGGTTGGGCTCCCTGGGTCCTTGTATTTCACAGGGATAGGACCAGTGAGCAACTCACTAATGTTTGAGGCAAGGAAGACCTTTTTAGGAACGTTTGCTTTTCTCTTCTTTGTGCACATTTCTTTTAGAAATTTGGCGTATGATGGAACTTGTTGAATGGCATCTAGAAGAGGGATATTGATTTGGACTTGGTTAAATATTTCTCTTATCTTCTCCATGTGAGCATTCATCTTTTGACTTGCTAGCCTATTTGGAAAGGGAACAACAGGCTTGTATGTTTGCTCATCAACCTTTTCTTTTCCTTTGGACTGGGAAGTGGATGGTTGTGTACTTGAAGAAGGAGTATCTTGAATGGGTTGGACTGGAACAGAGGATGTTGGCTTTGACACAGATTTGGTAGGTGGATTTGAAACCTTGTTATCTACATGTTTCCCAGATCTAAGGACTTGAATAGCTTGGCATTGGCTGGGGCCTAAGTCTTCAACTTCGTGCAGGGGGAAATGAGTTTTTAAATTGGGTACAGGTTGGCTAGGTAACATTCCTTTTTGTCGTTCATTAAGAGAGTTAGCCAATTGCCCTATCTGGATTTGCAATTTGTTCATGTCCTGCTGCTGATTGTTCATCATTGAAGCTTGGTTCTTGGTTAAGGTCTCTATCATTTTCTCCAAATCAGAAATTCTCTTGTCTGAAGGATTTTGTGGTGGATGCTGCTGATACTGGGGCTGGAAGTTTGACTGGTATTGTGGTGGATGATGCTGATACTGGGGCTGGAATTGTTATGGATTCTGGTATGTGTGAAAATTGGGTTGATGTGACTGAGCAGGAGGATGATGTGAAAATGACGACCTAGACTGCTCAGGACCAGACTGACTCCAAGAAAAATTTGGATGGTTTCGCCATCCCGGATTGTAAGTCTTGGAATATGGGTTGTAATTAGGTCGGGTATAAGCGGCATTCGAGTTCTCCTAAAAAAATTGAGAATGGTATACTGGGCACTCTTCGAACACATGATTCAGATCATGGCAATAGGTACAACCCGGGTTGACCACTGGTGATGACTGGCCACAGGGGATGGGTTGACCAGATTAACAGCAGAATTCTCCCTAGACTCAAGCAATTCTATCCTCTTCATCAGTTGTGTTATTTTAGCTTCTGCAGCTATCGAGAATTCTATGGAGTGTAAACCGGTTCTGGAAGTTGTGGGTATGGGTTTCTCAGAACATGACTCCCACTGGACAGTTTTTTCAGCTAAGGCTTCAAAAAGATCCCAACCCTGATCTTCATCCTTCTTTAAAAATTCTCCTTGGCACATGGTTTCAAGGAGTGTCTTAGTTTGATAATCGAGTCCATCATAGATAATCTGGCACTGGCGCCATTTTTCTATACCGTGATGGGGACACAGGGCTATTAGGTCTTTGAAGCGCTCAAAATACTTCCAGAATGGTTCATTGGCTTCTTGCTTGAATTGCATTATGTTTTTCCTCATGAGGGCTGTCTTATGGATAGGATAAAACTTTTTAAGAAAGACCTTAACGAAATCATCCCATGAAGAAATTGAACTTACGGGAAGATTATAAAGCCACTTCTTAGCGATATCCTTAAGTGCGAAAGGTATAAACCTAAGTCTCACAGCGTCCTCGGTCAACTGGGAAATTCGCATCATCAAGCATACTTCTTCAAACTCTCGAATGAAGAAGTACGCATCCTCAGATTCTAGGCCATGGAATCGGGGAAGAGTGTTTATGAACTGCGGCTTTAACTCAAAGTTATTTCCATTGGTGTTTGGGAGAAGAATGTAAGATGGAAGTGAGGTGCGAATCGGGTAGAACTTGTCTTGCAACGACACGTTGTTGGTCATGACTGGGATTGTGTCAAGTGGTGTATGTGCTAGTGTAGAAATTCTCACAAGCCTAGCAGAATCTGGATCCCGAAACCACTGTTGCATACACAATCAACGTGCACCGATCACTCAAGCGAAAGAAAGTGAAAAATAACAAACAAGAAAAAAGAAAAATCAATCCAAGCTATCTAGGGATCCTGGACCTAGACGACTCCTAACTGATTAGATCGTCCACAGGAGGTTTAATGTAGACTTTGACTATAAGCGAATCAGCCAGGAAAGGGCAAAGTTGGTGGGAGGTTTTCCGTCAGAGACGTTCCTTAATTAAGTAACCAGCAACCTTCGGGCTTTCGACCCTCAATCCCTTTCCTAGACACTGATTTTACAAAAGTCAATTTCCAACACTTTTCCCCCTTAGGATAATCTCCTAAGTGAGTCCGGATGTCCCTAGGGCCAACGTCTATCAGTTTTTATTAGAAGCTTAGGATTGTGAGTGCTGGAATGGTGGTTTTTGGGCTAAGGAAGGGGTGATGAAATCCCCACCTTATCTTATTTACTGGGTATGCCCTTAAAATAGATTGTGTGCAAGTGTACGATTATAAGCAAACAAGGTTCACCCAAAGCAATTAAAATCAAACAAGGAGTGAGTCCTATTCAATATGCAATGCACACGTACCTTGCATCCAGCACTCTTCAACAGTAAAGTAAAAGAATTGAAAAGACACGTGCCTAGAAATGCAAATGTCTAATCAACTTTTAACTTTTCAACCAATTTTTTACTGTTGATTATTAGCAGATATAAGGTGAAGCATACAAGAATTTAAGTATTGCAGCAGATGTATTTTGCAGAGCAAGCAACCCTGCAGAAATCTTGTTAGTAGTTCACTCCTCCTTGCCGCAGAACTGCGGCTTTTACCCAGATTCCGCGGCAATTCAGAGGGCAACTGGTCTCTGCTTTCGAGAGCAGAGGCCCAGAGCCACTTATATGTTTCTGCAATGCAAATTTTCCTGTTTTCTTCACCTGTAACCTGCAACAGAGAAGAAGATTCGTTTAATTTCTCACTTTAAAACAAAAACCGTTGCTCTCCCCGGCAACGGCGCCAAAATTTGATTGAGGAAAAGATAGTTTGATTTTGTGTGAAGTATTTGCACAGATATTAAATGGAAGAGAGAAGGTTTAGAATCAACCTTAAGTGCTTTGATCACTCCACAATGTATTTATATGATTAATGTATCCTTTCCAATCTCCGTTATAGCATGGGCTATACCGGGTCGATCCTCGAGGAGAGCTCACGATGGAAGCTTTACGGTTCGTAGTGAAGAAAGAAAAATGAAGATTCTTCTTTGTTTTTAAACAAATGCAAAAAGCATGGAAAAGAAAATGAAAGAATTGGTGGATTTGTGCATGATGGAAAGGAAATCAAAAGAACTTTGGAAAAGTGTATTGCTAAGAGAGAAAGCTAGTAAAGAAAATGTTTAGAAAACTTTAGATGATAAAAGCCATGGCTAGCTAACTTTACTTCTTTGCTAACTTACTAAGCTCAAGGGTGATGTATGATTGCCTCATGTTGATTCATTGGCAATAGAGATGACTTGCTTGTTTGGTCAAGTATTTTTCCCGTTTTGAAGATGAGTGTTCTTCTCGGTCTTAGCTTGTAGCCTCATATTGATTCATTGGCTCCCGAGATAGATTTTCTATGGTGGACTTCAAGGAGTGGTACTCAAGGGATGCTAAGGAAGAAGATACAACATTCATTAGTCATTCAAGTCATAACAACAAATTAGCTTGAAATAAAGAAGTTGTTCTACAAATAGCATATGTTTGGTGATCCATCTCCATGTTCCATCAAGGCACTTGTTCTAGACAAGGCTCTAAATGAGGCACACATGAATCATATGGAGTATGAACAAGCATTTACCAAGTGAAAGCAACTCTACTTCCTTGGAAAGCAAAAGAGACTTTAACAATGCAAGTATAGAATTTAGCAATCACCCAAAGAGTTAGAAGTTAGCAATGAGAGTTGTTAGCTAGCCATGTAAGAGAGATTTAGCTATCCATTACAAAAGAAACTAAACAACAATTCATGATGAAAACAAGAAAAGTAAAGCAAGAAAGTAAAGCAAATTACTAGAGGTTGTAAAGAGAAGAATGAAGCCTTGATTAATCCTTGCTTACAAGTGATGTCACTTCCTTGCTTACAAGCTCTCAAAAACACTCTCTTTTCTCTCTTTAACAAAATCTCTAGGAGGAAGAAGAGGGAGAGCTAAAAACCTAAGAGAATACCAACACGCTCTCACAAAATACAAGCTTTTACCCTAATCTCTCTCTGTCTTGCTCGTGCAGGCCTTGGTACTGTATTTATAGGGCTCAGAGAGAAGGCTCCAGAATCCCGTTTGTTGGAGAAAATCTCGGCCCCAACGGCCTTGTAACCGCCGTGGACACGCGGCATAAATCTGGAATGCGCGGCAAAATCAGAGCCGTTCAAGTGGATCTTTCTGTTACAGATTTGTTACAGGTTGTTAGCCACGTGGATCTTCTGGAAGCGTGAGCTGGCGCGTAGAATTCTCCAGATCCTGGGCTCAACCTTGGGCTTTGAATTAATCTCTTTTAATTATTGCTAATTAAAGAGATTTTGGCCTTTTCTCATTTCCAATGTGGACCTGCAAAAAATAGAGAGAAAAGGATTAAAAATCACATTTTTATTTACAATATGCATGGTATGGAAGTGGTAAAATATGCAAATATGTATAACAATCACACACCACAAACAACGTGAAGACAACAAACAATCGAAAAAGAACAAAAAAACAAACAAAAGAAAGAAAAACAACCACAAGCCTTAGTCTAAGGTACCTGGACCTAGACGACTCCTAACTGGTCGATTCTCCGGGGGAGGTTGTTGCAGGAACTCGACTACAAGCTAATTGTCCAGGAAAGGGCAAAGCTCGGGGGGAGGTATCCGGGCGGAGCCACGGGCCTAATTACGCCAAACCACGGAGCTTTCGAGGCTTTACCTCTCAATGCACTTTCCTTAGACACCGATTTTGCAGGAGTATAGTTCTTGCAATTTCCAACCTCGGTTAATCTCTTAGTGAGTCCGAGATGTCCCTCGGGCCAACGTCTATTGATTTTTAGTTAAGGCTTGGGAAAGTGTGAGTGCACTTGGAGATGGTTTTCGGGCTAAGGAAGGGTGATGAAATCCCCAACTTATCTTGTTTATTTGGGTTTGCCCTTAATGTCAATTGTGCAAGTGTGTAGTTTATTCACAACAAGTTAACATTCAAAGCGGTAAATCACTACAAAATGTTGGTCCTATTCTATATGAATGCACACGTACCTTTTCTCCAGCACTCTTCAACAGAAATTAAAATGAATTAAAATAGACATGTGCCCTAAATGCAAGAGTCTAATCCAAATTTCAATTAAGCAACAAGTGAATTTCTGTTGAGTTTATTATACATGCATAAAGGTGAAGCATCCAAGGAAACTAAAAATTTAGAAAGCAATTTTTTTTAGCGGCTTTCGGCAACCCTGCAAACGAGTTTGTTAGTACTTCAATTAGAAAAACTCGCTTTTACACGAATTTTTCCGAGGGCAAATGAATCCTCGCGCAATGTCCTTGGCCACCTCTTTCGCTTCCCGTGATAGTGAGCTCCTTGGTACTTCTCCTACACACAAAAACAAAGATCAATTTTTAGTATTGAACAATAAAGTCGTTCCCTCCCCGGCAACGGCGCCAAAATTTGATCGGTAAATAGCAAGTACAAGAATATGTAAAAGAGTGTGGGTTGATGTTACTGCTTTTGCGATTCTTCCGTAGTAGCAAAGTGGCTATATGGGTCGTATCCACAAGGAGGGAGAGCGATGGAAGCTTGATGCGGCTTCAAAGTTCAAGAAGAAAGAAAGTTCTTTGTTTCCAAATAAAGAATTGAAATGTGAAAACAAGTTGTTTCAAGAATTTTTGGAAAATGTTTTGGTGGTTTGTAAAAGTGGGTTTTTCTTAATGGTAAAGGCGCATGGCTAACTTTCTACTAATTGCTCCTACTAATCCCTAACTTCTTGAAGATATAGCCTCACGATGGATCATAGGCAAGTATAACCCTTATGCATTGGAACTATTCACGTGGAAATCGAGTGAAAGTTCTTCCTATAACTTAGCTTTACATGACAAAAACTCGGACATTCCCATATCAAGATCCAATAGAAGGCGAGAATACGGGATGACACGAGTGCACTAATGGTATCGGCAAAGTTAAAAGGAAAGTCTCTAACTTACAACAACAAGTAAAGTACAACACCCATAGATCATCAAAAACCATTTAAGTATGAAATAAAAGGAGGTAAATACTTGTAGGTAAGTTAGAGTTAGAACCCTCGTCTTAAGATGCCATAGCTCTCATTTGCACAAGGCTTGTTTGACACTATTGACTCATTTGGGTTATCAATCAAGAAGTTAGAAATTAGTGGGTTAGTAGTTAGTTAGCCATGCAATGGTGAAGTTAGTTAGACATGGTAAGAAAAGAAGCAACAAAAAGAAAAGAAGTAGAGAGAAGGGAAGTTACACTACAATAAGAAAGTAAAAACCAAATGAAAGCACAAGTAAATTGAAAGAAGGAAGAGAAGTAGTACTTGTATTAGCTTGTCACCCTTCAAATACAACACTTACACACTCTCTCTCTTTCACTCTAATGGCTAAAACTAAAACTAGAAGAAGCAAACTAAAGCAATTACAATTTCTAGCAACAAAACATAAATTACAACTCTATTCTCTAGATCTACTTCAACTGAAGACCCCTGGGGGGTATTTATAGGCACCAGAGGAAAGGGGGCCACGTGGGTGACCCGTGGCCCGAAGCGCAGGCGCGCGCCTGGCTTCGGGCAGCGCGTTGCCCAATCTGTCTTCTGACGCCTTAATCTTCTGGATTTGCAATTTGATGCCCTGGGCTGACAAAATCTTCACTCTAAAGTCAATGGCTACTTTGTAGGCTTTTAATCACCAATTAAATGGTGATTTAGGTCTTCTTCTTCATTTTCACACCATGGACCTAGGATCAAGCAAGCAAGGTTTTATTAGCAAAATTTTACATGAAATAAGTATGAGAATGTGATGAAAATTATGCAAAATTAGAGACTAATCAACTCACAAGTGCTCTCTCGCAGTATCGCAACACCAACAATGGAGGTCACTAGCTCACTTGAGGCTACAACCTCTTTTCACAATAGAAGGAAATCAGTGATCTTCACCTGATCACAAAATGCTCACAAGCACAATACTATAACGAAGATGAGGAGGTGAAACTCTTTAGGATTGTGTAGTATAAATAGCTTGTAAAGATGTAGAGGGAAGGCTCAAGTTAAAAATCAAGAATGTGGAATTTTAGCTCAAAAGAAAATCTTTTAAGAAAAAGACTAAAGCTTGATTAAATCTTCTTGTAAATATGTAAAATCTTTTTCAAACTTCTTAAAACTTCTTAATTGGTATTTCTACAGTCCCACTATTTATAGGGGATGAAACATAAGGAGAAAACTCAAAAGAGTCATTGGGAAAAGACCCCAAAAAAGACAAACAGAAATATAGCCGTTGGAAAAAATCAGAAGGAAATCCTTCTGTCGGTCGATCGGCCGGTCGACCGCCAACAGTCAGATTTCTGATTGTTGGGGATAGCGATTGACCGATCGGTCGACCATTTTTCCCAACTAGAGAACAAAGCACTCTGTCAATCGACCGGGTTGGTCGACTGGACCCAACCGAGAGCAAAGCTCTTACAGTCGGTCAATCGCACGTTCGACCAAAGTGCACACAATGCACTTTGGTGCATGTCGACCGACCGAGCGGTCGACCGACAGAGCAATTCTCCTCTGCCTATGGTCGATCAACCTTGGGCCAAAAACTTGATTTGAAGATCGTTTTCAAGCCAGTCTTTTTCTGAGATCTTTTTCAACTTTGATTGAGATAAACTTTGTTTGTAAACAAAAAAGAAAGTTCTAGGCACTTGATAGAGCCAGTATGTGATCATGGATCAACATAAAACAAAGTTGAAAGTATATTTTATAAAAACACTTTTCTAATCAAAATTTGGTTTTTTCAAAACTCATTTTTCCGAAACTCGATTTTTAAAACGGACAAGAGAAATGTTTTGAACTCTTTTTAAAACACTTAAGAGTATGAAAGATGTGTGTGTGTGTGCGCACGCCAATCCGAAAAGAGCTATCTATCTATATCATATTGGTTTTAACAAACGATTATAAATCTTATCTAAAATGCAAAAAGCACAAATACAAATTTTGATATAGTCTTCTCTTGCAGTCTTGATCCTAGAGCTCGCCTATGTGCTTAGGCTCTGGAATCGACATGTTCTTGGCTTCCAAATGTGTGAGTCTTGTGATAGAGCCAAAATGCAAAAAGGAGTTAACCTGAAACTTTACTAAACGAAATTGTTAAAATATAACTACATATGTTTTTGTTATCTTCAAAACTAGGGCTAATGGCCTTTGGGCCAACAAAACTAACTCTAAAATATTGTTCAATTTTGGTAACAAAATAGGAGTCAATATTGATTCAGGAATTTGAAGTAGATCACAAATCTGAAAATCTGGGTCACATTCTTGTTATAGTTCAATTTTATAAAAATGATAGCCTGCCAATTTATCAATGAGACTTTCAAAAGTAAGATATTGGTCAACTTTAATATGATGATCATAAAAGATTAGTGATTTAATTTCATGATGAATGGTACATGATCCAATACTGACTAGGGAAAAGAATTTAAATTAGATGAAGAAAGCAGAGTCATTATTGAGTCAAGAAGTTGAATTGAATTGCCAAGTTGAGGTCCGGATCATATTCATGCTGAAGTTCAATTTCAGGAAAGGGATAACTTGTAAAAATATCAATGTGGTTCTCAAAATTCTGATTTTAGTCAAGTTCAAATCGGTGTGCTGAAATTTAATCTTGGTCTCTAAAACAACATGATTCTTGGGCCCTAGCAGAATGGTTAGCGACGTTAGAAATGGTCAAATGGTAGGAATGGAGAGTGTTAACCATTATATCTATTTTCTGATTATAAGTGATTTAAACCTGAGTCATGGCTCCAATCATCTTTTCAAAGTTGATTGATTCATCATTTTATTGCTATTGGGCTTGAAAAAATGGGTATGAAGGTGGTTTTGAAAATTTTGGTGAAACAGTGAGTCCAACATATTTTGAGATTGTCACTTGGACTCACACAAGAGTTCTATACTCATATCCAAGACTGATGGTTGATCATTTTGAAGAGGTGGGACTGAGTATGACTCTTGAAAATATTGTGAAATTGGGGTGGCCAATATTTTCTGAAATTTTTGTTCAGCCTTTCGCATGGCTTCTATAATCTTTTCTAACTCAGATTTTTCTTCTATGAAATATTGTAGAACAGATGTATATAAAGTTTGGTGCTGGAAAGATTGTGAGTCGAGCTTGTTTTGTTAGGACTCAAGCATGGCTTGTACAGTTTCCATACTCTTTTCTAATTTGAATTCTTTTTCAATTGGTGGTTCTGAAAAAGGAGTATAGGAAGCAAAATCGGGAATGAATATTGTAGAAATTTTGGACAAGATGGCTGGAAATTTGATTCGGTAGCAGTGAATTCCCATTGACTCTACGATGTGTGAAAATTATTTTGAAAATTATGGTCATAAGATTGGGAATATGGGTCATATTGAGTTGGATAAATTCAATCCGGCCTATTTGATTAGTTCATGTTATTTAAAGCCGAGTTGGAGTTATCCAAGTCAAATAAGGTCAATGTGAAATATGGATTCATATTAGGATTAAAAAAATTATTGTTATTCAAATCCATTGCACAAACAAACACAAACAGAAAAAGAAAAAGCAAACAAACTAAAAAAAAAGAAAAAAATTAAAACGAAGCCTATACTAGGGTTGACCTAGACCTAGATGACTCCTAACTGGTCGATTACCTAGGGGAGTTTGTTGTATGAACTTGATTACGAGCAAATCGGCTAAGTAGGGGAAAAATGCGGTGGGAGGTATACGTGCGTAAGGAACGGGCCTTAATTATGCCAAACCACCGGATCATCGAGGCTTAACCTCTTAGTCCCCAACCTTAGACATCAATGGCAAGAGTATGATTCTCACAAGTTCCACCCTCGGTCAATCTCTTAATGAGTCTGAGTTGTCCCTAGGGGGCAACATCTATCAATTTTTTATTAAGGCATGGGATGTGTGAGTGGGGAGGTGATTTTTAGGCTAAAGAAGTGTAATGATTTACCCACCTTATCTCATATTGGATTATGCCCTTAAGTCAAATTCGTGTAAGTGTGCAATATAGATAAGAACAATACACAAAATGAATAAATCACCCACGTGTTAGTCCTATGCTATATGCAATGCCATATATACATCTTAGTCCAGATCACAACAATAGAATAAAATACAATATATTGGAATGAAATAGACACGTGCCTAAATGCAAATATCTAAATCGTATTAAAAGCGTCTAATTTACTGTTTTTAGTTCTTGATTATTGCAGTGTATAGGCAATCAAAGCAGAAAACAGATAGCAGAATACATCATAACATGATATTTTGAGCAACCCTGCAAAATCTGAAAATCAATGCTCAAAACTTGGCAGCATTTCTGCGGTTATTCTAGGCTTTGTGTTGCATTTTTATGTAAGCAGGATCCCTGCTTTCGAGAGTAGGGAGACACAAGCAAGTGTAAAGTTTTATAATGTTCAGTTTCTACAAAAGTTAACCTGCACACCAAAATAGAGATGAGAATATTAACAAAAACGTGAAATTAAAACCATTCCCGTCCTCCAGCAATGGCGCCATTTTTTTTGATTGGGGGTAAAAGTAGCACTTGAAAACATCTATTTTTAAATCGGTATTTTATGTATGGTGCTTTGGCTTCCTCGATACTTCCATTATAGCATATTGGCTATACGGGTCGAATCCACAAGGATAGGAGATGATAGAAGAATTAACAGTTCGTGTTCGCATATATTGTTTACAAATTCTTCTTTGTTAAAGAAAGAGAAAAAGAAAAAGAAAAGAAAACTAGAAGTGATAGATGGAGAAGATGATGAAATCGAGAAGTGGTTATGAAACCGATAAAACAAAACAAGAAAATAGAGGTAAAGTGGAAACAAAAAACAAGTGAGGTAAAACACAAAGTGAAAGTATGGTAATATGAGTTGTAAAATGAAAAATAAGTTGTGGTGAAGAAGATGAAAACAATGGTGAACTAAGAAAGAGTGAAAACCAACAATAGAAAAATAATAAAGGAGTTTTGAAATTATTTTTAAAAACAAGATAAAAAGAAGAAAATTCATGACTACTAACTACTAAGTGCTCCACTAATCATGCTAACCTCTTAATGATAGTTGTCTCATATAGATCCTTGGCTTCTTCAAGAGACGATACAAAATATGGCACATGAGATGGTTCTTCACATTCATACTTGCATTGAAAGCAAGCTAATACAAACTTTAGATCATCAAAACCATTAGAATCAAGCATGAAATAAGAGAGTTAGCTTATTAGCAAGTTAGCAAGTTAGATGTTAGAATCCATTATTATGAGCCATTAATGCCTCTTGCAAGAGCAAGGCCTTGTAGAGGATATTAGATTCATATAGATTATCAAGTAAGAGGTTAGATGATTAGTGTTAGTAATTAGATTACCATGAAATGAAAGTTATCTAGTCATGTTAGAGGTTAGAGAAGAAACCATTAAAGAAAAGAGCAAGCTTTCATAGATTGTCATTATCTAATATATCAATCTCTCTCTTTCACTCCTGAATCAAGCTCTACCCTATTACATGATCTAAACAAAAAGAACATATAAGAAAAGAAGAAGAAGAACACTATACAAACCTACACAAAATCAGAGAAAACCTAGCCTACAACTCTCTGACCCTATTTCTGGTCCAAATTTGTAGTATTTACAGGCATAGGAAGGACATGCAAGGCGGGACGAGGCCACGCGTTGAAAATCGATGTGTGGCTCTACTATTGGGCCGCAGATCGCAAGGAACCTTGCGGATCTGCAAAAAAATCAGGGACTTAGGTCCTGGTTTTAGTCCACTGCTTCATCTGGTCTCGAGAAGCTTCTGTATTGTCTCAAAGTTGGATATTTGGATCCATATTTTTGTCAAATTCGCGCACTCTGGATCTAATGTATATTCTAGAAGCTCTCTAGTTTGGCCTCCAAGTAATGTGATTTAATTACCCAAAATTGGGTTTAATTAGGCTCTTATATTCTGACTTCACCCTTGAACTCTTGATTATCTACAAAATAGACTAAAACATGGTTCAAAAGCGATGTTTTATTCATAAAGTGGTAGGAAAATGTGATAACATATGCAAAATTGTAAACTAATCACCTTTGTTTTCCTTTACTTTTCAAAAATAAAGAACTTTTAACAAGTTTTTATAAACTTGAAAAGAACTTATCAACACGCTTCTATCACAAGTCTCTCCTTGTGGATCACGGCTAGCTTAGCCACTTGCCATAGCGATAGAATTGAGAACCTTGCAATCTATTTCTAAACTTAGGCATCTTTTGTGCATAGGTTTATCTCAATCAAATTTTGGCGCCGTTGGCGGGGAGGGATGGTAAATTTTCCTTTTAGTTACTTAATGGTTAATACTTTTTCTCTATTTTGTGTGTAGAAGCTTATATCAAGAAAACTATTGTAGCATAATACATATAAGTGGTTCTTGGACTCTACTGTAAAAAAGCAGATCCCAGAAACCCTCACTATTGCCGAGCAAACGCAGCAAAAGCTGCGTTTTTGTGGCAATTTGAGTGAACTCTAACCTATCTTTTTTGTAGGTTAGTTGATTTGTAAAGTTTAAGTTTCTACAGCTATTTATTTTCTTGTTTAACACACTGTATATACTTTCTAACCTCAATATTAACTTGTTGCTTGTTAATATTAAAAACAATTTACACTTTGCATTTAGGGCACGTGTCATATTACATTTACATTACTGTTGAAGAGTGCTGGAGCAAAGGTACATGTGCATAACATGTAGTATAGGAACACTGTTGAATCGTTTATATTGATTAAGTGTTGCTTTTCATATACATATACACATTTCACTAAAATGATCAAGGGCTTGTACTATACACAAGATAAGGTGGGAAGTTATTACCCTCCCTTAGCCCACAAACCATCTCCTCACTCACTGGCCAAGCCTAACTAAAACTGAGTAGATGTTGGCCCTAGGAACATCACGAACTCAAATAGGAGACTGACCTAAGGGGGAGTGTTAAAGTTTGACTCTTATCAAATCGGTGTCAAAGGTTAGGGATTGAGAGGTGAACCATGAAGAATAGTGGTTTGACATAATTAGGATCGTTGCTTAGGCATGGATACCTTCACTAGTCTTGCCCATATCTGGCTGATTAACTTGTGGTCAGATTGCTACAATATACCTCCCATGGATAGTCTAACCAGTTAGGAGTCATCAAGGTCTAAGGTGTACTCTAACTTAGGCTAAATTTTTTTTTGTGTTTACTTATTTGTTTGTTATTTTTATTTTTGACATCTTTGTGATATGGATTATAATTACAATTATTTCAATGTATATAGTGATCCATACTTGACTCGGATATTACAAACTGGCATTTCATAACTTTAACCAAGCAAGTATTCTGAATTAGTCTTATACGAGTCAATGTATATCCCAGTCCCAATATTATGAACAAAGCTAGAACAATCATCTCCACCCTTCACAAAGTCAATGGGAATACAACTCCTCCAAGTCATATGGTCAACTATGTTACCAACATCTAACTTCATATACTCCTTACCAAGATCAACCTATAGAAAAAAATCATAATTGACTAAGAGTATGAAGCCTTGATTGAGTCCCAAAACTAATTTTAATACATGATGGACTCACAAGCCCATAAAAATTTTCAAACCCAAGACCCTTACTCCATTTTTCAAGCCCCACCACAACAAGAAGAACCATGTGATTTTGAAAATATCACGGAATACATGATTCAAGATTGAAATTCTTTTACCCAACCATTGATAAGCTAGAAGAAAAAATTTGTCATTGAAAAATATTTATAGAAATGAGGAAACTCTCCTTACACAATCTTTGACTATTCAAGATTTCTCAACCATATTGATAAGGAATCAAGAATCATGGTGTCTTGAAAACTTCAACCAAGATTCAATTTCATCACAACATTCATCACAACATTTTGAACTTGACCAATACCAAATCATTAACGAATTGGCAAGTTTCCATTCAATGAAATTAAACTTGAACATGAATGTGAACACGATCTTCAATTTTGTGATTCAGGTCCAAATTTTGAGTCAATGTTGATCCGGTATCTTTACCCGATTTGGACCCATTCCCGAGCCAACTCTGATTCCCGCACCTATAGATTTAGAACATGAACCACCTATTTTTTGTCACATTTTATTGTTGGAAAAAAAAATGTGAATATCAATTTTTTAATTTGGACTCAACTCTTGAATTGAAACTGACTCTTGAAACGAAACTTGATTTGAGTCATGTACCCGAGTCAGTGTTGGTTCCCGTTCCTTTCATCCCAGAGCCCAAATCATCCCTTTCACAAAATCACATTTTATTTTTGGACCAAGGTATAGAGCATAATGACTCCGAGATGATATTCCAAGATTAGTCATATAAAGGGGATAATTTTCATGATAGGATCTTGCACGATCCTATTCATATTGAGAATTGTAAATATGTAAATATAAAAGAGGCCATAAAAGATGAGTTTCGTGAACCGCCACATTATCTTAATTGGGCAGCAACGCTCGGCCCAATCCGACCTCCACCTTGAGGTAACATTGTTCCTTCCTTTCTTCTTTTTTCATGCATATATGCATTCATTCATACATTGAGGACAATGCATGGTGTATGTGTGGGGGAGAGTTTAACATAACATAGGTTTTCTTTTAATTTATAAAAAAAAATCTTTGCTTTTAAAAACTTTTTGAAAAGAGATAATATTTTGACCTATTTTTTTTATAAGAAATTAAGTTAATTTTAAGGAATAGAAGAATCATAATTAAGATTTCTTATACTTGGTCAAAAAAAGATTATTTGTTTGATTTCTAGGGTTAAGAAGAAAAATTAAAAAGAAATTTACTCTTAATTTTTACCTTAATGAAATATGCATACTATATACGCATACACACTTAGGGTTCAAAAATAAAGATCCTTATGTCTTATAAAAAAAAAAGAGAAAGAATATATATATATATATATATATATATATTTATATATATATATATATATGAAAAATACAAATCTAATTATTGATTAGCTAGATACATTGTCCTAAGTAAGTCTTGGTATTCATGCAAAAGGTAATTAGGTAATTTTGAAATATATATATGGGGTTATTGTACCTCAACCGTTAGCTGAGAGAGTTTCTCAGCCGGCGGGACGTGACAACATAATAGCCACGAATTTGTCATTAATTTTGGCGGACAAAACCTAAAAAATTTCCATTTGAGTAAGTATCAGTCATTCAATAATCGTTTTGACGAAAGTACCCTCACTCACAACATTTTACTATATGTAAAACCTTTTCTTTCAAAAATAATTACAGATCTGAAATTTTCAGTTCATCAATCCGAAAAGTTTAGTGTTACTGTTTCCTAAATTTTCTGATTTTTTTCGTTCAAAATTTTTTTTTTAAAAAATGATCTGATCAAGATGGCGCCCAATAAATCATCCACGAAAAATGGTAAAGTGGAAACCTAGAAAAAAAAATTTTAGGTTTTGTGACCCTTAATAGTTATATTTTCCAGTTTTGATTCCATTTTTTTTTATTTTTACAGCAAACTCCATATTTTTATTTAACTTCAATTAAAAGTGTTTGATGAACTGAATTTTTCTGAAAACATTCTGTTTTTTCTTAAATTTTTCAAGAATCTTGTTTTTAAAAATAAATAAGTTAACTTTTTTTTTAAAAGCTAACAACTATGGTTGCAGTTAAGAGAGAAAGAATCGCTTTTTTGATTTAAACAAGTAAGAATCTTTAATCCAAGTCACAATTTAAGATGAAAATAAAAATAGGAATTAACGAACTTATTAGAGATTTATTTTTTTAAAATTTTTTAATTTTTTAACACAGCGACCAAGGTCAGAAGTTATTTTTTTCACTCCCTTTTTTGTCGAATTGGGCTGCAATTATTTGTATTAGCGTCTTAGGCTTATGCGATCTTTGTCGCAGCATTTAAAAAATTTTTTTTTTTAAAATTATTAACGTCCTTTTTTATAACATTTTTTTTAAAACTCTGCGACTGATGTCGCAGTGTTGCCGTCCGTTTTCTCTTTTTTCAGGGTCTGGTCGCAGTCTGTTCTAATAAGTTAGCCTAGTAGGATACTGCGACCATGGTCGCAGTATGAATAAACAAAGGCCCTTCATGGTAAATTATTTGGGTTAATTAAAAAATTGCATCCTCTGTCACAGTGAAATATAACAGTGCGACCTTGGTCGCAGTGTTTTATGTTCTACTAAGTTAGCTTAATAGGACACTGTGACCATGGTCGTAGTATGATGAAACAAAGGACCTCATTGGTTAATTATTTAGTTTAATTAGAAAATTACTGTCAGCTATCGCAGTGTAAAATAACAGTGCGACCTTGATCGGAGTGTTTTATAGCTTGTTAAAGACTGTTGCGACCACGATCGCTGTTTTTTTAATCAAATTTTATTCAAAGTACTGTGACCTTGATTTTTATACTAATGTTGTTGTTTTTCTATATCTATAGGTAAGCAAGAACTGAAGGTTCATCCTATGAGATCGAGCCTAGAGCCTATGTGCGAATTCATAAGAAAATTCAAAAAGCACATTTAGGCAGATTTTGTCGATACGATGAAGGAAACCCCGTTTGGTCCAATTTTCATGGCCTTCTATAATGAGGAGTTTGGTGCTGAAAAAGGCCTAAAATCAAATATAAATGTGCTAAAAATTATAGACCAGTATGATAGAGATACAAGGACCTTTCTAATTGGGGGCAAACAAATTGAGTTAAGAGTCAAGGATGTTGCCCATACTTTTGGTCTACCTATTAATGAGGCTGATTTTATTATGTGAGGAAGTTGAACTAGATAATATATGGTTCATATTTAGATCGGGAGATAGAGATCGGGAACGACAGCGACCTGAATTGGCAGGAGAAGTGTTCTGCTCCGCCATCGACATTAAAATAGAAAAGGAGATTTAGGTTTGCAAAGTAACAAAAAAAAGAAAAACCTGATCCGAATACCGCTATTTTTAGAAAAAGCTTTATGGCAGGAAAAGGAAAACCTAAACCTGACAATGAGCAGAAAACGAAATAGGGGAAAAATAATAAACAATAGCGGGACAAAGTACCTTTTACAGAGGGACATTTAGTAATTTCACTTATTCGAATAGGCGGGCCGCAACTTATTGGTGTGGCAAATAATGTTCCACGTCACCGCAGGCTGAGAGAAACTCTCAGTTGTCGGCTGATATACATATTTTTGTATATATGTATATATATATATCAAAAATTCTCTGATTAAGATGGGTATTTGTGCCTCATAAAGCATAAGTATTCAAGCCTAAAAAAGAGGTCCATATAATTAATAAAATTCCCAGTTTTGTGGCCTTATTTGCTCGAGTCCTTATATCCTTGGGGTGTTTTCTCATCCGGTGCCCTAAGACAGTCCGGTTTGGGAGTCACTGACCTAAGGATCGTTACATGTGTAGATTAGAAAGCCTAATAGAACTAAGGATAGTACCACCAAAAATATGAAAAATAAGGTATAAGAGTTAGAGTTGAAGAATCTCGAGTCAAAATTTCACGGTCATGAATGTGCATATGACTTAGGGTAAAATAATAGATTAGATAAGACATACAGTTTGACTCCTTACCTTATTGATAACAAGTTTTTGTAGAGACTAAATTTAGGAATGAAAAGTTTGGTTTTCCTTTAACTTATAGATTACTTGATTTTTTGCAAAAATACTTAAAATATTTTCTCGTCTTTTCAAAATGCGTTTTCAAAATTCAAACACTTTGTTTCTCTTTTTTCTTTGGATTTTTGTGTGTGTAATTCACTGAAAACACTCACGAGACAAAACTCGTCCTCTAAGGGTAGCCTAGAGGTTTAACAACTTATTGCACATGCTTGTGCAACTGTGATTCCTATGAGTGTGTTAGGTTAGCTCGTTTTGCTGAGGACGAGCAAAAGGCCTGATAAAGCATATTTATTATCATATTCCCATATTTTATCATAATAAGCTTTATTATTTAATCATATTTACTAAAGGAGATGGAAAAGAAATGAGCCCAAAGGCCCATTTAAATTCTGATTTAAATTAAAATTAAGGGTTGGGAAAATATTTAGGAGACAAGCTGAAGATCAGAGCAAATCAAAAAATCACACAAAATAGAAACTGGTTAAAATTTAGATTTCTATAAATCCCCTTTGACTAGATGAAGATCAATAGTGGTATCGTCAAATCCAGAGACCAAACTGACAAACCATCTGGATGAAAGGAGATGACGAGATCAGTGAGCAACGCTCTCTAGATGTGGCCACTTGGCCACATCCAAGCCACGGAAACACGGCCATAGCCGCGTTTCCCTGGCTCTGTTAAGGAGTTAGGGGGAGTGTTTGCTTTCCCTATCTTCTCACACTCTCTCCTCTTCCATTTTGCCTTTGAAACCTGGGATTTTTGAAGGCAATATGGCACGGCTGAGCAGACTAAGTTCTTAGGGTAGGTTTTTGTTCTACTTTAGTGTAGTTTTTTGTTTTTCTTTTAATATAATTTTTTTAACTTTATTTATGTAACTTAGAAGAGAGAAGAGTTTCATGAGAAAATGAGAGTGAAGACTGTACTGAGAGTGACACCAGTGTAAGTGTCTTTCTTTTCTTTCATTGTTACTTAATTTAATCAAAAGTTACATTTTTGTTCTTCCTCTTCTTTTACTCTTCTTCTTTTAGTTTTGATGGTAATCCAAGTGAGTCTTATAGCATCAAAATTGACTTGCTTTTGCGAATGTCATGATAGCTCATAATGATAGATTCTTTCCATATGTCATATAATTTCAACTTGCTCGATGTAGTCTTGATGATGTAATATGGACAGGGACTGAATTAGATCTAATGGGTTATGCGCTGATCGCCTCCAAATTAAGGTAAACGTGCCAACGATCTAAGGTAATTCATCGACCAAAAGTGGTAAGTAAGTATTTTTAGTTTTTCCTTCTTTCCTTTAATTACTTAGTTTAGAACACTTAAACAACCATCTCCCCTTCTTTACTCTTTTTAGTTCTTTGTTTAACTTTATTTTCCTTTATACAATCACCATTTTCTTCTATCTTCCACTTTCATCTAAATTAACATAGCTTTCATTTTCTTTTTCTTTTCAAAAATAAAGAAGAATTTTTAACCGATTTTTATAAACTTGAAAAGAACTTATCAACACGCTTCCATTGCAAGTCCCTCCTTATTGATCACGACTCGCATGGCCACTTGCTATAGCGGTAGAATTGAGAACCTTGCAATCTATTTCAAAACTTCTATATTTTTTTTGCACAGATTTATCTCAATCATTGTTCGAACCATGAAATATATTATTGCATTTGTGATTGCCTTCTCCCTATTTCTCGACTCATTTCGCCCCTCTTATATCTTGCTATATTGGTCTTGATTGTGTGGGTTTGTTATTTGCATATAAGTATTTCTAGATAGCATTAGTTATTTATAATTTCGCATTATTTGTCATTGTTTTTAGCCATCACCTATTCACCCCCTCTAGGTGATTTCAATTGGTATCAGAGCAAAATACTCTACATTTTTAGTTTAATCACCTTAGAGTGATCCTTATTTGGCAAAATTATTTCTTGCATATATTTGCTTGAATTCATTGCATCACACGACTTCTCCAGCATCAAGTCCCCACCTAAATTTGATGGCTTGAACTTTCCTATTTGAAAACTCAACCTGTTTGAAAAGTGAAGATGACCTTATTCCTTAAGTTTTTAGGATTTAGAGTTGCAAAGGCAGTCACTAAAGAGTTTGTTGAACCTCACAGTGATGAGGATACATAGTCCGAAGCCATCACTAAAAAATATGAGGCCAATGCTAAGGCACAATATGTACTTAAAAGTATTCCTAGAGGGGGTGAATAGGTGTAGTTCTAATCTAAGACAAATGATGTGAAATTAAAAACTAATTACTAACACACGAAGTGTATAACCAAGAGTGAGTCTGAATTCCTTATGAAGGGCTCTAGAACTACTCCTCACAATTCCTCAGAATTATAAGTTGAGGCGTTTTATTAGCTCTCTTGGTTCAATATAAGAGTGAGCACACAAACTATATCAAGCATGTAAGCATAAGCAAGTAAAGTAATGCAAGATATAAAGAGATGAGAGTTGAGAGAGAAAGATCCAAATGCAAACAACAAGATATGTTTCGAGGTTCGAGACACCGCTCTACATTTCTGCCTTGACACAGAAGGGTTTTCACTATATCCACATAGGACCTTCCACAAAGGGACCTCCACCGAGAAATTATAAATACAATCCGGGAGTACACAACTCCTCTCTCTCAAATACAATTAACTCTATACAAGAGGTAGGCACTAAGCCAAGCACAAAGTAAAGTAAAGTTTACAACTTGGTGATCTAATGATTACAAACAAAAGACTTGGTGATCTAAAGAGATCACAAATAATTTTCTCACAAAACAAAGATCCTATAGATAGATTTGAATTGAGTAGCTCAAGTGTGTGAGAAATCTAAGTGTTTGGAGAAGAAATCTCAAAGAAAAAAATACTTAGAAAAAACTCCAGATAGACATGAAAAATAAAGAATAAAACAAATTTCCCAAAGACTTATTTTTCTTTGATTTTTCAACACTTTGAAAAGAAATAAAGATGAAGAATTTTGGCACAAAAACTTCTTTCAAAAACTTGCTGAAAACACTAGAGAAGTAGAGAATTTTTGCTCTTGAAAATATTATAGAAAAGAGCCCCCAAAACCCATATTTATAGGGCCTAAAAAAATTAGCCATTAGGGTCAATAACTGCCTAGAACAGGCTGTCGGTCGACCAGCCAACGGTCAAATTTTTAACCGTTTGAGTTTGTCGGTCGACCGCACGATCGACCGTGCCAAACAAAGATGAAGTTTCTTACAGTCGGTCGACCGTACGATCGGCCGGCCATATTGGCAAGGCCTATGTGCACGTCTTGTGCACATCAGTCGACCGACTAGTCTATCGAGCTCTGGTCAAGTCGACTGGTTAGTCGACCGCTAAAAGGCTCAGAACAGGGATTTTAGGGTTTAAAATCTAAGTTGATAAATCCCTACAAATTTCAATAAAACTCCATAAAATCAGCAAAAATAAGTTCATATAAATATTTGAAGTATATATATGTGTGATAAAAAACCAGCACATATTACAAACTATTTGAACTATTTTTGAGGTATAGAATTTAAGACTTAAACTAAAATCCGGTATTTTTCAAAACCCAAACTTCTAATGGAAAATACGATTTTTCTAAAAACTTTAAATATAAAAATAAGATATTGAAACACATTTGAAGCATAGTGTATAAGGATAGAATTCAATACATATATAAATGATATATCTATGTTTTTGACATTAAGTCCCAAAATAAATTTTGATAAAAATAAAACTTAAAACACAGGACTAGATATATCAAAATAAGTTTTTCTTAACATTATGAATCATCAATATATATGGATGAAATTCAATATACATATAAACCATGTAAACTTGTTTTGGTTCTATCTATTCATGAAATCGAAAGATATATTCTTGAAAATCCAAAACAGTTAAACCGAAACCTAAACATTTGAACTTATTTGCGTGTATATACTTGAGCATATCAAAACTAAACTATCCTTGCATAAGATCTAAACTAAAACAAACCTAAACCAAAGTCTTTTTGTCAATATTTTTCTCTAAGACGACTCAATCCAAACAATCCATAGAGCTTGGCCCCTCTTGAGTACTCGATGTGAACATAACGCGCGAGCTCTTGAATCAACACGTGTTAGCTTTCAAACTTGACTTTGAATCCTTTGTTGATTTTAAACACCTACTAAGATCTTAATCAAATATCTGAAATTTATTAAACGCAAGATCATTAGTAGCTTAACTTCATAAGTTAGTCATCATTAAAACTAAGGTGAAGAACCTTTGAGCTAACATTCTCCCTCTTTTGATTATGACAAAACTTAAGAGGTTATATGTGCAGGGATTAAAGATAAGCTTCATAGAAGCTCCCTCTTAACTTATGCATATCATAAAACAAATAGATATTCAATAAAAGCTTAGATACCAATAAACAATAATAAAATATGCAATTAGAATCATAAAACACATGCATATACAAAGAAGCTCAGATACCAAATAAAACAAAACATGTGATTAAGATACCAATGGAATGGATTAGCAATAAGTTCTCTAGATATCAAAATCATACACATTTGCATAATAATATGCATAAAACATATATATGCATAAACACAAACAACATACACATATAAACACTACATTTTTCTCCCCTTTTTGTTACTCATCAACAAAGGGGTAGGGAAAAACAAATAATACCAATAAAAACTATGAATTGAAATAAATCAATTGAAAGGAAACACAAAATTTTTTGATCAATTGATACCAATAAAAAGACAGATACTAATTGAAAGTAAATTTTAAACCAATTTTTTAGGGTAAATATTAAATCATTTTGCAGTATAGATACCAATTTAAAAATAATACTATTTGAAGTTATTGATACCAATATTGAAAATGTCAGCATTTTCAAATCAAAATATTTTTCTTCATAAAAAGTGGGAGTAAGATATCAATTGAAAATAAATACAATTATAAGATAAATCAAGAATTTTTCTCTCCCTTTAAGAAATACCAGTAAAACTAAAGCATAAGCTTGTAAAGATACTAATTATCATTAAGAACATGGATCAAGCTTAGCATAAAATAATTTGTGCTATAAAGAATATGCATGAATATTTTTTTAACTTAACACAAAAATCATATATATGTATGTATGATCAGAGCAATATAATACCAATTAAGATATGATGCATACATATATAGAAAACATATATGAGTAAATAAAAATTAATTTCATGATAAGCAAGTGTATAACTCATAACAACCACCCTATCATACACATGTTTAAAAAGATGTTCAATAAGGTATACAAGGCATGGTAGCCCAACCAACCACCCTTATATGGTAAAAATTTTCAAAAATAATATTTTGAAAATAATTTTAGCATGGATTGAAAACTCTACCAATTGAAAAATACGAAACTAGTTTTAAGAAAATTTTAAAAACTATTACAAAATCCTTCAAATAAGAAATAAAACAAATATATATTCCATGATATATGAAAATTGCACGAGAATCGACATTTAAAGATCAATAAAGCACATATGAGCTCATGAAACTAAAATCATGAGTAAACACGATACGTAGAGTGCACAAAAATCATCTAATCAACATATGAATGAAGATAAGGCATTGAAGCTCAATCAAAATTCCTTTATAAACAAGAAAATCATAAAAATTCAATGTTCATCAAAACTAAACAAATCTACAAGGTATATGTATGTTTTGTCAAAACTAAAGTATACATACAAATCCAAACATGAAATGAGTCCTCAAAAGAGCATATAACATTTAATATGAGTGACTCAAGAATAGAACATGTATATCATATAGTTTTGATCAAAATTTACATGTACATGAAGGTAAACAAAAAACATATACAAAATAGAGAATACAAATATAAATATAAGAATAATAAAGACTAGGTTATATAAGTACAACTAATGAGTACACATGAGCAATAAAGCACCCAGACATAATAATCAGGTGTACCTCACTAATTGTACAAGTATAAGTACAAGTTTTAATGAAAGTTATATCTAAATATGTAATCAAAATATGAAACACAAAACACAAAAAACATGATAAATAAACAAATACGATCATTAGTGAGAATGCAAGTGATATTAGAGTTAGGTTATAAACAATAGCTAAACTATAATGAGAACACAAAGATATCATTCATATAAGCTTGGGTGTATCTCAAATACTATTTATATATATCACAAGTCTAATAATCATTACATTTAATATAATGAACATGAAAAATATGACATGCTAAAATCATTAATATGAAAGCTTGTAAACTAAAATAAGAGTTGGAGATGGTTACCAAAACCAAATAAATTAGTCTCTAGGTCTCCAAACCATGGTGGTTCTTCTACCAAACATCCCTTGAAAGTGATGCATCCAAAATTGTGCCCATTTAGCTCGGAACACATCCACCGTCAAGGCACTAATACTCTCACGTATGTTTTCTATTGATTTTGCAAAGGAAAAAACTTACAAAAAGGGGTCGAGGAGCTAAATTACAAGTATTCTAAAAAGATTACAAGTAGATTTCTTCTGAGATTCTGGAGAAGTGTGCCGATAGGAGTCTGGTCAGCGCGCGACCACTTTGTCCCTTTGACGATGCGATCGATGGGATTCCCTTCTCGCCTGGTTCGGGGAATCGGAGAACAGAAGGTTGGTAGAACCCTCTTGTTACTTCTCAAACTGCCTCCACTTGGGAATTCCTTCTCGCCTGGTTTCGGAAATTCCTTGAGAGGAAGGAAGGTATTAGGGTTTTAGCACCCTGATTAGAGAAGCAGTTCTCTGAATTATTGGAAGCAAGAGAATAGGTCTCTGTTTAGGGTGCTAATACCCTAATACCTTCCTTCCTCTCAAGGAATTTCCGGAACCAGGTGAGAAGGAATTCTCAAGTGGAGGCAGTTTGAGAAGTAACAAGAGGGT
Organism: Agave tequilana; assembly: GCA_038442645.1. Taxonomy (NCBI): domain Eukaryota; kingdom Viridiplantae; phylum Streptophyta; class Magnoliopsida; order Asparagales; family Asparagaceae; genus Agave; species Agave tequilana. Next base: position 61,295 of record JAVJIF010014011.1, read on the forward strand.
TCTACAAACCTTCTGTTCTCCGATTCCCCGAACCAGGCGAGAAGGGAATCCTATCGATCACATCGTCAAAGGGACAAAGTGGTCGCGCGCTGACCAGACTCCTATCGGCACACTTCTCCAGAATCTCAGAGGAGATCTACTTGTAATCTTTTTAGAATACTTGTAATTTATCTCCTCGACCCCTTTTTGTAAGTTTTCCCCTTTGTAAAATCAATGGAAAACAAGATGGCGACTCCGCTGGGGATCGAATTCTCTATTGTTGAGAATCAAGTATCGCAATGCGACGAACAGACCTTCGGGTCTACTTCTGAACTCAAGAAAGCCGGTGTGGCCTGGGCCCCTCTGGCTAAATCTTCGAAGCAAGTCTCTGTGGAGACAGATGAGGCTCTCTACGAGCCTACCATGGTCTTCTGGCGCAACAAGGAAGCAGGCCCGCAATGCAAGGGTCAGAATCTTCAGCCTGTCACCTTCGAAAACCTAGTAGTTCACTTCGACCAAGGAAAATTCGAAGAACTCCTCTCTGGGGGTGGTCTAATGCCCCATGCACGAAAGCATAAAAGATCTCAATGGCCAAGGTTTCAGAGCAGAAACCGGAAGCAGAATCCTTCCAACCCCTCTCAGACTCGCGTGTGGCTAGTCAGGTTCCCTGCGAATCTAAGTCTCCTTTTCAAAGCAGATGTGGAGGCCAAAGCAGAAGGCTCTGTATGAAGCCTCAAGTGTAGCTACGCCACAAGTTCGTCTCTCTCGCGAAGAAAAAGGCAAGATGCCTGCCTACTTCGTTGAGACTGTCAGCCGCGAAGTTACGACAGCGACCATGCCTTCGCCTAATTTGTTGACACTTAAAAAAGATAAGATTCTTACTGGCCCGAACAATGTCTAAACTTGTTGACATTTACAAAAGACAAGTGACAGACAAGCTGACGACCAGTTTTCACCCATCTCCGAGGGACAAGGAAGCAACTTGGACTCCACTGATCCAGCAAGCAGACAGTGAACCCGGATTGTTTCTGAACAGACCTCAGCAGGTCTAAGATGCTAGCACTTAGCATCACATGAGCCCAAAGGGATAGCCTCGCCTGAGAGGCTAGGATCACCCGACTTCGCCTGAAGCGCAACTCCGCAGAGAGTTAACTTCGCTTGAAGCCACACGCAACCGCGCAGAAGGATGTTTGGTAGCTTCGCCACAGATGTTATCTAGCTCCGCTGAAGAGCTTTCTTCTAACTTCGCCAGATGCGCCTTCCAGCCCCGCTGTGAGCTCAACGCGGCAGCTTCGCTGTTGGTCTGCTACGGTCAACCTTTGACCAATCAAATCTCCAGATGAGATCAGATCTAATCAGACAAATCCAATTAAGATCAAATCGGAGATCAAATTCAGCAGTTGATTGCCACAATCTCTTGACTCTCTTAAAACGAGTAAGAGGATCAGGAGAGATCTTTCAACAATATGGAAAGGATCAAAATAGATCAAGAAGATCAACCGACCTGCCATTTCTAGCTTCGCAGAAGCTGATCTTAGCCTCGCAGCAAGGCTACTTTCCGGATTTAAACAGATTTGATTCAATCTGTTTCCATATTTTCAAGGGACGGTTATACCCTTGCTCTCCCTATAAATAGCCCGCCGGGGCACAAGGAGGGAGGACTTCTTGGAAGAGCTTTTCTGAGACGACACGCACAAGAGGACTCCACAAGCAGAGGCTTCTTCACAACGCACCGTGCGCACAAGAATTCAGAGACTTTTAGAGAATTACCTCTCTAATCAGGGTGCTGATACCCTAATACCTTCTTCTCAAGGAATCTCCAGAACCAGGCGAGAAGGAATTCCTAATTGAAGGCAGGTTTTGAGAAGTAGCAAGAGGGTTCTACCAACCTTCTGTTCTCTGATTCTCCGAACCAGGCGAGAAGGGAATCTCATCGCTCGCATCGTCAAAGGGACAAAGTGGTCGCGCGCTGACCAGACTCCTATCGGCACACCTCTCCAGAATCTCTGAGGAGATCTTCTTGTATCTTTTTAAGAATACTTGTAATTTAGCTCCTCAACTTTTTATTGTAAGTTTTTCCCCTTTGCAAATCAATGGAAAACAAGATGGCGACTCCGCTGGGGATTGTATTCTCTACTGCCGAGAATCAAGTGTCGCAATGCGGCGAACAGACCTTCAGGTCTAACTCTGAAATCAGAAAAGTCGGTGCAGCCAGAGCCCCTCTGGCTAAATCTTCAAAGAAAGTCTCTGCGAAGACAGAAAAGGTTCTCTGCGAACCTACTGCGGTTATTTGGCGCAACAGGGAAGCACGCCCGCAGCCCAAGTCCTGCACTCTCAAGAACTTGGTTGTCTAGTTCGATCAAGGAAGATTTGAGGAAGTCCTCTCTGGGGGTGGCCCAATGCTTTGAGCACGGAAGCATAGGAAGGTTTCCACGACCAAGGTTTTGAAGTAGAAACCAGAAGCAGAATTCTGCCAACACCCTTCAGCCTCGCGTGTGGCTAGTCAGGTTCCTTGCGAACCTAAGTCTCCTCCGCCAAGGCGGATGTGGAGGCCTAAACAGAAGTCTCTGGCCGAAGCCTCGGGCGTAGCTACGCCAAAATCGTGCCTCCTTCGCGAAGAAAAAGGCAAGATGCCTGTCTGCTCCAACAATGCTGCCGACCATGAAGTCATGACGGCAATCATACCGTCACCCAATTCAAGAGCAGCAATGCCTTGTGCCAGCCTCGTTCATATGAGCGAAGCTACTGTACCACAGCGTACTCATTGGGTCCATGGCCGCGAGGCTAAGACCAAAGTGTTATCTAAGGCTAATCCCCTTTGCAGCGGCATAGCGGGTAAAGCACCGCAGCGTGCTCCGCTCTCCAGTTCGTCAAGCACTAAGCTCGCACCTGTTGGCGAAGCTAGAACTGAAGTACTATTCAGTGCTAATCCCTTTTGCAGGGATAAGAGGAACGGAACATCATCCTATGTACGCTCCAGAAAGGCCTCTCCACAGGATTATTCAGGCTCCCATGGGCCTGACTTGCGAGGACTCTTGGCGAACAGACGGAAGTCGCTGTCTTTCCGAACCACTTCCCCCTATTGTCAACAAAAGGGATGTCAGTTGGTGACAGTCCACTCAACTCATTGCCGGCGATCAGTTTTTGATCGACTGTTCGTACATCTCCCTATGAAGTATCGCAAAAGGAGCATCTCACGAGATCCGGCCTCCGCATCCGTCAACATGACCGGAAGAGGACGAGAGTTACGCAGGGGAGGTCAACCATCTGACGACACCCCTTACAGCTCCCCAGATCCAGATTACAGCCCAGCCTTAGGCGAAGTCTTGGTGCATGAAGAGGGTGTTTTCCAAAACACCAGATCTAGGGTGGCGATACCCTACAGTTATGAACAGCCTTCTTCCTCAACGGCCCTAGCCTCGCCGGAGCCCAGGAGATCACTCCAACCATCGGATGAAGAAGATGAAGATAATGGGTATGCCTTTTCGGCGACCGTCAGCTCAGTGCGAACAAACAGAGCATCAGTCAACATGGCTGATAATGTTAACGACGACCTTCGTCGACGTTTGGAAGCTCAGGAGCAAACTTCCAAGACTCAGCAAGAAGCCCTGGACAACATTCAACAGATGCTTGCTCAACTCCTCAGCAATCGGAATGACAATGATGCCGGGAGCAATCACGATGAGGAGGAACATTTCAGCAATGAGCAGCCAAAGACGGATAAATCCAAAGAGGGTTCTTCTTTAGACGCTGAAGTCCTTAAGGGTCTCCAAGCCCAAATTGCATCCCTAGCTCAGAGGGATGAATTAAAGAAAGTAAGGGCAGTCCGTCCTTACCCATTGGAGTAGGATTCAGTGCCATACCCACCGAAGTTCAAACCACCAACGTTGCATACATATGATGGTAAAAGTTCACCAAATCAGCACATCTACTATTTCGGTCTCAGACTGGTAATGTTATAAGCAACGACGCCATCATGGCTAGGCTGTTCATTGGCACCTTGAAGGGGGTGGCATTTGACTGGTTCCGAAGTCTCCCTCCGGGCTCTGTCAATTCCTGGATCGACCTGGAAACCCGGTTCCTCTCTCGTTTCTATGAGGACGATACCGAGGTAACCATGGACAAGCTCCTCTCCACTGTGCAGAAGAAGGGCGAATCTGTCCGCGACTACATCGAGCGGTTCAGAAACTTATCCTTGATGTGCCCAGCAGGGATGCCGTTACCCATGCTCTTGAAATCACCTAGAGGGGGGGGGGAATAGGTGATATAGCTAATCTATGAACTCAATGCGGAATTTAAAAACTTAATGCAATACACTCAAGTGCAATCAACAAGTGATGCACACACAACCAAGCCAAGCAATTATGAATGCACAATATGAATAGTTGCAAGGCACAAAGTAAAGAGAGAGATAGAGAGAGAGAGAGTCAATGGATCAAGCGCAAACAACAAGATATGTTTCGAGGTTCGAGCACCCAGCTCTACATCCCCGCCTTCGACACACGAAGGATTTCTAATCCACTAGCTAGTCCACAAAGAACTCTCACAAGGAGTACCCAACTCCTCTCTTTACAACCACAACCTCCTCCTTGAGGCAAGCTCCAATACAACAAAACAATCACCTCACAACTTGAGGGATTAGCACAAAGCAAACACAAGGATCACCTCACAACTTGAGGGATACAACCCAAGGCACAAAGCCAAGCAACGATTGGGTTTTACAACTTGGTGGTCTAAACAACAACCACAAACAATTTCTTCTCCCACACAGATATCCTATAGAATGAGATAGTAGATGTTGCTCAAGTGTGGAGAAAACCAATGGAATGGAAATCAAAAACACAAAGAAAATCCTTGGGAAATAATAGAAATCAAGATGGTGAAGTTCAATCAAAAGCTTTTCCCAAAAACCCTCTTCTTTTATTTTCCAAACCCTAGCAAAAACACCAAAAAGATTGTTCAATTTAAATCCAAAACTTCTTTTGATTTCTTTTAAAACACTGGAGAATCAGGAAAAATTAGCACAGAAAATCGTTGAGAAAAACTCTCACAAATGGGGTATTTATAGACCCCAGAAAAATATAGCCGTTGGCAGCAGATTCTGCCAAAAATACACTACCGGTCGACCGCACGGTCAACCGCCTAACGGTCACATTTTGCCCGTTGGCAGCTACCGGTCAACCGCCCGGTCGACCGAAACAAACAGAGAGTTGCCTGCATGCAGTCGGTCGCCCGTGCGGTCGACCGGACCATGTGGTAGCCAGCGTGCAAGTATCCGTGCACGTCGGTCGACTGATACGGTCGACCGGCTACTTGGTGCGGTCGACCGTAGGGGTCGACTGACCTAGCCTGGCAGAGACTGTTCTGGTCAGCAAAAACATGTAATTTTTAATCCTAAAAATTCCCATTAAATCTCTAAAAATTCATTAAAATAGTTTTATCATTTTCATTGAAATACAAACTTGTGTTAAAAAGTTTAACACAAATCTCAAACATTTTGAACTATTTTTGTGTTATAGAAATTTTGCCAAAAACCAAAAACTGTATTTTCTAAAACTTAGATTTTTGAATAGAAAATACATTTTGTCCAAAACTTATCCAAATACAAAAACATGATATTAAACAACATTTAGGCATGATGTATATGGATATAATCCTATATACATGAAACATATATATATCCATGTTTTTGTCATTAATTCCAAAAATAAGTTTCGTTAAAACACAAAACCTAAAACACATGAATAGGTATATCAAAGTAAGTATGTTTAAATAGTTGAAGCATGCATGTATATAGAACAAATCTAATATACATTAAACCATGTAAACTTGTTTTGATCTATCTATTCATGAAAACCAAGATCGGTTAAACCAAAAACGGAAAAACCGAAAGCCAATATTCAAAACATGAAACGTGTGTGTTGTGAACTTGAGCATATCATACTATTCTAATCTTTACAATTTGGATCTAAACACAAAACTAAACTAGGTACCGATGTCTTCTTGTAGAGCGCAATCTCCAAGCCGACTCGATCCAAAACTCTTTGATCCACCGAGCAAGTGCTATATATGATCTTTGACGCTCGGGCTCTTGAATCAACATGTGAAAGCTTCCAAATCATCTTGTTGAAGCTAATCACCAACTAATAACTTGATTAATGATCTGAAACTAAATAACACAAGATTATTAGTACACATAACTACATGAGTTAATCATCATCAAAACTAGAGTGGAAAGCCTTTGGGCCAACAGCTCTTACAGACATGCAGGCACAACTTCTTGGACCAAGTGGAAGTTCGCATGGGGGCTGTCAAAGCCCACACCTGGAAGGAATTGGTCGAACAAGCTGAGATAGCCGAAAAGTCAGCTAAAAAGTTTGAACAATCCACTCCTAGAGCCAAATGGGGTATGAGCAGTAAAGGACGTAGCGACCTACCGCAGTCTTCTCAAGCCAAAGGGAAAGAGACCATGTCTGTGGAATTATCCGGGGACGTGCAGTCGAAGACCAAGAAGAGCAGCTTCAACAACCAAGAGCCTAAGTTCCCTCCAAAATAGTACTCCTTCAAAGATGATCAGGTGGTCACGATATTCCATCTGCTCCACAAAGGGAACAAAATGAAGCTACCAGATGCTCGACGTCCTAATGAGATAGGACGTACAAATGACCCCAAATACTGTCTCTACCACGGGATGATTCACCATCCTACTGACAAGTGCTATGTCCTCAAGGACAGAATTTAAGCCTTGGTCGATGCCGGGGTTCTGACATTGAAGACGGAGCAGAAGAAAGTCACTGCCAATATGGTGACTCTCGAGTTCGGCAGTACCCAAAAGGTCACAGTTCCTGACGGGACCTATCCAGCCCCTGCGCCATGGTTGGAAGTCAAACATCATTCAACTATAACTCAAGGTAATAAGGGTCTCGTTCCCTTAACATTGGAGACAGGGGAAGTCATGTGGGTACACCCAGACCTCGTCCAAGACGTACAGCGGGATTCAAAGGAGCCCAACTCAAAGGGCAAGTCTTGCAATGTCATCTCCATCCTGCCAGACGACGGCAATCTTACGTCGGCTTCCCTCAGCGATTCAGAAGGAGAAAAGCATGCTTGTGCAACGCAAGCCGATGCGCCTCAACAGACGGGCACCCGATCCGAAAAATCATACTTGAGGCAGTATGAGAAGTCTACTGACGAGATACAACAGCAAACGACGTCAGTACAAATACCAGCATCCGCTTCGATTCCAACCAAGGGAAAAGAGAAGCCTAAAGAGGTCCGATTCGATCATGTCCTAAAGAAGCCTTCAGGACCAGGGCTTGACATGCCCTTTCTGTTGGCCCAAAGGCCTATCACTCTAGTTTTGATGATGATCAACTCATGTAGTTATAGTACTAATGATCTTGTGTTTAATTAGTGACAGATTTATGATCAAGATCTTAGTAGGTGCATAGCTCAACAAAGGATAAAATGTCAAGATTTGGAGCTAGCACGGGGTGATCCAAGGAGCTTTTGGATCAAGCTTGGACCAAGTCAAGAAGATGAGAAGCCTTCAAGTGAAGACTTCAAGAAGATGAAGACTTGTGTCTAGGTATAAGATTTAGTTTTTGTTTTTAGTTAAAATGTAAAGGATAGATAGTTGGTGGATTGCTCAAGTATATCTTACACACACACTCTTGATTGAACTCTTGATAGAATTGCTTTCATAAAAGATTTTTATGTTTAGAATAGAATTTTTATTTAGTAAAAGATTTTCTTTGTGACAAAATATATACCTTGGTTTTTGGTATTTCTATCATGTATATCTTTTCAACCATAACCAAGTTTAGAGCTTAATGACAAAAATATAGATATTACATTATGATTGTGTAGTGGATCATATCCATACACACTATGCTTTAAAATGAAATCAAATATCTTGTTTTTATATTTTGTGAAGTTATGAAAACCAAGTTTGAAAAATACATGTTTTGATTTTTGATAAAATTTGCAAGACGCTGAAATGATATGAATATGTTGATATATGTCTTGAAAATTTTTATCACAAGTTTGGTTTTCCATATAGAATGTTAAAACAAGTTTATGGAATTTTTATAAGTGTTAAAAGATTTTAAAATTAATTTTTAAACCAGTTTTTCCAGACCTGGAACTGGCTGACAGGCTGTCCGGTCGACCGAGCGGTCTATCGCACCATGGTCCGGTCGACCTCACGGTCGACCGACGTGCACAGACTTGTGCACGTCTGGCAGCACAGTGGTCCGGTCGACTGGACGGTCGACCGCTGCAGAGAGTTCTGCTCTCGGGATTTCTGGGTCGACCGGGCGGTCGACCGGAGGCTCCAACGGTCGGATTTTTGACCGTTGGCGGTCGACCGGGCGGTCGACCGGCAGCTCTGACAGACCCCAACAGCTATATTTTTCTGGCCTATAAATTTGGGGGTTTGGTCATTGTTTTGAGCCAAGATTTTAGGAGAGCTTTGAGCCAGTTTTTCTCACTCTTTTCAGAAGTTTTTTCTCCACAAAATAGAGAGCAAATATTTCCTATCTAAAGGGAAGATTTTAACAAGAGTGTCTAAAATGATTTCTTGAGTTTTTCACCATAGTTCTTTCCTTGCTTTCTCACAATCACTTGAGCTATCCATTGCCTTATCTATCCATAGGATTGTGTTGTGAGAGTTTGTAATTGGTGATCAAAGTGTTGTAGATCACCAAATATTTCATCTTTGTACTTTGAGGAGACGGGCAAATGTGCTCGTGGTGGTTTGGAGTTCGGTTGTGAACTCTTTGGATCGAGGTGCGGCCTCGGCGAGCTTGTGGGCTTGCGTGTGTACGGGACTAGGGAGTCTGAGGGCTTGTAGGTGTTGCGGCACCGAGGAGAGATCCATAGGGATCTTGCATAGTGGAAATCCTTCGTGTGTCGAAGGCGGGGATGTAGAGCAAGTGTGCTCGAACCTCGAAACATACCCTTGTGTTTGCGATTGCCATTTCTCTCTCTCTCTCTCCCTCCCTTACTTATATCTTGCATTACTTTCTTGTCTATCTTTATATGCATGATATACTTGTGTGCTTAAATTGATATACTTGCTTGGGATTGTTGACTAACACTTGTATTCAACCAAGAGAGCCAACGCGGCACCTCAACCCATTCAAGGGGAATCTAGAGGAGTTTGTCCAGAGCCCTTCACGGGGAATTCGGCAACACTCTTGTGTTATACGTGGTGTTTAGTATAAAAGTTTTAATTTGGTTATAATTGTTTTAGCTTCCGCATTATTGGCATTAAGTGACCATTAGATTAGCCATTACCTATTCACCCCCCCTCTAGGTGAACTTACAATTGGTATCAGAGCTTGGTACTCTGATTTGGGTCTAACAACCTAGAGTTAAAGATCCTCATTTATAGGCTAATCACAAGATTTGTACACACACCATGGACTTCATGTCACCACCCACCTTTGATATTCTTAACATCCAAATTTGGAAGGTTAAGATGTTATTGTACCTCAAGGCCTTAGGCATTCATGTATATCTTGCCACTACTAATAATGCATATTCTTTAGATGGTAAGAATTTTAAAGCTAATGCAAAAGCCATTCATGCTTTAAAGTCTACCCTAGATGATGTTTATTTATCTAGAGTTGCTAATATTGATTCGGCTTTTGTAGTATGGAACACCCTCACCTCCCTTGGCGAAAAGGATCTATACTACGCGGGGAGCGATTCGGACGTTGGAAGCGACATCTCCAACGTATGCTATATGGTCCAAGGGGATACCCTCTTGAGGTAACTACCGAATCCGAGGTAGAAGATGTTAACATGTCATATGAAGAGCTTTCTACATTTTGTCAATTATTGCTTGAAAGACATGACATGATTAAGAAAGAAAATAAAAATTTGAAAAAGAACATTGCTTGCATGCATATAGAACAAGATTCATTTAAATCTAACATTGCATGTTTAGAGAAAGAGAATAAAAGTTTGAAAAAGAATTTGATTGCATGCTTATGAAAATGATTCTTTTATAAATAAGGTTGCATGCTTAGAAAAAGAAAATGATGTTTTGAAAATGAAAATGTTTCCTTGCTTGCAAAATTGAATGATTTATGTGAAGGGAACACTACTTTCAAAAATAAGATTGATTTGGTGGAAAAACAAAAGGAAGTTGTTTTTCAAGAAAATAAATCTTTGAAAAGAAAAATTTGTGAAAAAGAAAAGGATTTTGTTTCACAAAAGAAAAAGAAAAATGATTCTATATCTCACCATGCTTTTCATGCCACCACTAGTGAGATTAATGTTTTGAAAGATAAAATTAATGATTTGAGTTCAACCTTGAACTCTTGTGCATTCAACCACACTAGATTGGAGTCTATGTTTTTAAAGAAACAAACTCCTCATGTTCATGTACATCACTCTCATCATCATGCTTATGTTGCACAACATGATCACACTTCTACACATAAGCATACTAAGGTGTACGTATGTACACATTGTGGCCGCAAAGGCCATTTAGCAAAATATTGTTATGATAGATTAGATCATTATATTTTTGCTAAAAATAAAAGATTTTGGGTTCCTCAACACAAAGCTAACCCCCGTGGACCCAACAAGAAAATATGGGTACCAAAACCCCCACCTTTTACTTTTGATGTAGGTGAGGGCTCTCACAAAACGTGAGAGGATTGGTGCCTTAGTAGTGGATGCAATGGACTTGATGGACATACACTTGGATGCATCGCTATCAAGGAATTTTGGTGGAAAGGCCACCACATTAGGAGCTTTGGATTTGGTAACAATTTCTAAAATCTTACTTTTTATGTTCATGCTAGTTCATTTATCATAATTATAGCATGTTCATGTTTTATGTATTTTTGTGCTTCATGTGGTATTTACATGCTTAGATGTAGAATGTGTCAAACTTGCATTTATACATGTACAATAGTGAATTACAATTGATTCATATATGATTGAACTTCATGCTCATTTGTACCCACTATATGCATATGTATAGGCTAGTTTTGATGATTCTCTTTCATACATGTTTTACCTATTTTAGTGATTTACTTCATGTATATATATTGTGAATTCAAATCTAATAAATATACATGTATACCCGTGAGTCTCTTGCTTTCATGCAAATAAATTTAATAAGACTCTTTTATTTTTGGGATATGTATGTGTATTGTTAGGATTGGATTAATCATACATATACCATGAAGATTAGTGTTTTGATGAAAAATGATTTTTCGTGTTTTTGTTAAAATGTGACTTATGATCTTTTTGAGCTTCAATGACTATTTTCATAAAAATACTAGTTACATGATCGTTTAACACTCACACTTTTGTTAAAATTATTTTGAGCTTTATAGACCATGAGTGCTTAAATTTTTGTGTATCTAGTTATGTTTTATGAAAAACATATGATTTGATATATTTGAAGGATCTTTAACTAGTTTTTCGAAAACAATTTATACTAGTTATTTATTCTTCAAATAGTTTTTGGGATTTACACATGATTCTATTTTTCTCATAATTTGATGCTTCATGTATTGAATATTAGTTTATATGTTAGTTTTATCAACACTAGGATTTATACTTGTACAAATCATGGGCCACAAATAAATCTATTTATATTTGTGCTTAATGCTTATTTGAACCCATGAAATGTGCTTGTATTGCTTAGTTTTGATGATCCATACATCTTTAAACTTGTATTCCCACTTTTAGATTTGATTTATGATCATGTGTTCTCATTTCATGTATATGCATATTTTGCCAAACTTTAAGATATACATGTATACCTCTTGAGTCATTTGCCTTTAATGCAAATCTATTTATATGGACTCAATTGTGTTTAAGAGATATGTATGTATACTTATTGTGTTGTCAAAACATACATATATCTTGAAATATAAATTCTTTTTTAAAAAAAATGTGTGATGATTTTCATGTCTTCATGATTTAAAGGAATATTGAGATTGATTGACATTTTTGCTTTATTCCTTGCTTGAAGGATTTCGTACTAGTTTTAAACTTTTTCATATTAACTAGTGCAAATTCTTCATATGGTAGAGTATATGATAAGCTTATCCTTCAATTGGTATCATTGGATATTTTCAATTGGTATCAATATGATTTTTATATACTGGTATTTTGATTGTATGTATGAATGCTTTCAAATTCAAATTATATCAATTTCTATTGGTATTATCTTTTCATACATATATGTGATCTATTTGTGCTTGTTTTACAATTGGTATCTTTTAAAGCACAAAGATTGTTGATGCTAAGCTTAATTAGAATTTCAAATTGGTATCCCATAATAAGCTTGTGCATTGTGTTTTGAAATTGGTATCAAAAACTCAAAATTTGATTGTTTTACAATTGATATCTCAAAATTTGTGTGTTGAAGAATTAAAATTTTGTTTGAATAAGAAAGTTTAAAATTTTGTTTTTGATTTTTGGTATTGTATTGCCTATATGCAAGGAGAGCTTAACATCTCTTCTACATATAAATTCATGTTGAGTGTATTGTATATTGAGGAGCTTAACATCTCTTCTTTATGTGGTACACGTGTGTAGGGGAGCTTCACATCTCCTCTTATGCATGACATATTATACGTTATGTGAATTAGGGTTTGTCATCCCTCTTTCATGTAATGTATATGTGTCGGAAGTTAACTTAACGTCTTCCTCTTCATGAATGTATATCGCATATAACCTTTTATTGATTTAATTTCACCCCTCTTTGATTTCTTTGTTTTTGACAAAAAGGGGAGAAAATTTGTTTGATGTATTTTACTTTGAACCCATTGTTGATGATTGACAAAAGGGGGAGAAGTATTTGAGATATATGCATGTCTTCCTTATTTAAGGGGGAGTAAGATTTATGTTTTATGCATATATGTTCTTGATTTACAAATAGGAGAAAAAGATTTGATTTATGATTTGATTTAAGATTTGAATTGTGCTATGATTACATGTTCTATCTCCTACATTTGCATACATGTCATATGCTTCATTGCATATCTTATTACTTTTGTCTATGCATGAGTTAAGGGGGAGCTTCTTTGAAGCTTTACTTTAATCCATGCATATATAACTTCATGAGTTTTGTCATCATCAAAAAGGGGGAGATTGTTGGCCCAAAGGCCTATCACTCTAGTTTTGATGATGATCAACTCATGTAGTTATAGTACTAATGATCTTGTGTTTAATTAGTGACAGATTTATGATCAAGATCTTAGTAGGTGCATAGCTCAACAAAGGATAAAATGTCAAGATTTGGAGCTAGCACGGGGTGATCCAAGGAGCTTTTGGATCAAGCTTGGACCAAGTCAAGAAGATGAGAAGCCTTCAAGTGAAGACTTCAAGAAGATGAAGACTTGTGTCTAGGTATAAGATTTAGTTTTTGTTTTTTAGTTAAAATGTAAAGGATAGATAGTTGGTGGATTGCTCAAGTATATCTTACACACACACTCTTGATAGAATTGCTTTCATAAAAGATTTTTATGTTTAGAAAAGAATTTTTATTTAGTAAAAGATTTTCTTTGTGACAAAATATATATCTTGGTTTTTGGTATTTCTATCATGTATATCTTTTCAACCATAACCAAGTTTAGAGCTTAATGTCAAAAACATAGATATTACATTATGATTGTGTAGTGGATCATATCCATACACACTATGCTTTAAAATGAAATCAAATATCTTATTTTTATATTTTGTGAAGTTATGAAACCAAGTTTGAAAAATACATGTTTTGATTTTTGATAAAATTTGCAAGACGCTGAAATGATATGAATATGTTGATATATGTCTTGAAAATTTTTTATCACAAGTTTGGTTTTCAATATAGAATGTTAAAACAAGTTTATGGAATTTTTATAAGTGTTAAAAGATTTTAAAATTAATTTTAAAACCAGTTTTTCAGACCTGGAACTGGCTGACAGGCTGGTCCGGGTCGACCGAGCGGTCGACCGCACCATGGTCCGGTCGACCTCACGGTCGACCGACGTGCACAAACTTGTGCACGTCTGGCAGCACAGTGGTCCGGTCGACCGGACGGTCGACCGCTGCAGAGAGTTCTGCTCTCGGGATTTCTGGGTCGACCGGCGCGGTCGACCGGAGGCTCCAACGGTCGGATTTTTGACCGTTGGCGGTCGACCGGGCGGTCGACCGGTAGCTCTAACAGACCCCAACGACTATATTTTTCTGGCCTATAAATTTAAAGGTTTGGTCATTGTTTTGAGCCAAGATTTTAGGAGAGCTTTGAGCCAGTTTTTCCCACTCTTTTCAGAAGTTTTTTTCTCCACAAAATAGAGAGCAAATATTTCCTATCTAAAGGGAAGATTTTAACAAGAGTGTTTAAAGTGATTTCTTGAGTTTTTCACCATAGTTCTTTCCTTACTTTCTCACAATCACTTGAGCTATCCATTGCCTTATCTATCCATAGGATTGTGTTGTGAGAGTTTGTAATTGGTGATCAAAGTGTTGTAGATCACCAAAGATTTCATCTTTGTACTTTGAGGAGACGGGCAAGTGTGCTCGTGGTGGTTTGGAGTTCGGTTGTGAACTCTTTGGATCGAGGTGCGGCCTCGGCGAGCTTGTGGGGCTTGCGTGTGTACGGGACTAGGGAGTCCGAGGGCTTGTAGGTGTTGCGGCACCGAGGAGAGATCCATTGGGATCTTGCATAGTGGAATCCTTCATGTGTCGAAGGCGGGGATGTAGAGCAAGTGTGCTCGAACCTCGAAACATACCCTTGTGTTTGCGATTGCCATTTCTCTCTCTCTCTCTCCCCCTTACTTATATCTTGCATTACTTTCTTGTCTATCTTTATATGCATGATATACTTGTGTGCTTAAATTGATATACTTGCTTGGGATTGTTGACTAACACTTGTATTCAACCAAGAGAGCCAACGCGGCACCTCAACCCATTCAGGGGAATCTAGAGGAGTTTGTCCAGAGCCCTTCACGGGGAATTCGGCAACACTCTTGTGTTATACGTGGTGTTTAGTATAAAAGTTTTAATTTGGTCATAATTGTTTTAGCTTCCGCATTATTTGGCATTAAGTGACCATTAGATTAGCCATCACCTATTCACCCCCCCTCTAGGTGAACTTACACTTTCGTTTTGACATATTGGCTCAGCTGGCTAATATCCCGGCTCGTATCACAATACACGAGCTCCTTCGTCTCTCAAAAGAGACAAGAGAAGCACTCAGGGATGCGCTAGCCAATTCAGAATCCTTTCTGACATGCATGCCAGAGGTCCCTAACGGTGACGTTCAGCCTCCTTGCCCAGAATGTCATCACATACAATCAAATGTGCCCGCCATTACATTCACGGCGGAAGATATTCTTCTCAAAGATAACAAGCACGATCGACCTCTGTACTACACTGGATATATCGGTTCAATGTGCATTGAAAGAGTACAAGTCGACCCGGGTCCGCACTCAGCATCATCCCCAAAGGTTACTTTACTTCCTCGGTATAACCGCTATATAGGTTGTCCGCAACCACCACTACAATATACGGTTTCAATGCCGGGAGTTGTCATCCACTTGGAAAGATTCGACTCCGTTGCCGAATCGGGAGCCTGAAGTCAGAAGTGACATGCTATGTCATTGACGCCGACACATCATATAACCTGTTGCTAGGACGACCATGGATCCACGCCAACTGGATCGTTCCCTCCACTCTGCACCAGTGCTTCAAATATGTCGAAGATGACACGACAGTACGAACTATCTTTGCTGAAAAGCAACCATTCAAAGGGGTGGAAAATTACTTCACTGATGCTCTCCTGTATCAAGAGGCCGGTGAAACACCCAAAGAACCATTGACAGATGATGATGAAAGTTGCAATGAGGCGGATTCAGAATCCGAAGCAGGCATGCCAGCCATTTTGATTGGTGAACCGATTATAGCATGTCTTAATAATCCCCAATGTAATACTCCTTCAGAAGATGAAGGTGAATGGGTAATTAATGATAATATTTCTTTCGATTATCCTGCGAGTGTTGGGCTGTTTAAATCCATTACAGATAGCTCTCTGCACATGCCTTTGCATAAACCAAGTGCATCCAGTAAACCCATGGAGGCTATAGAAGGGGCCACGCTAATGATCCCTCCGTCCAAAGAAGGTCAGTTACCGATAATCTTCGGTAGAACCCAACCACGGGGATCCACAGCTGCAGATTCAAGTTCAGATTCAGACACTCCACAGTTCTTCCATTACGCGTGGCCGACGCGCCATATTATGAAGAAAATGGGATATGACTTGAAGCAGGGATCAGGGCCTGAATTTGGGAAAAGGAAGACTCGGTTTGATGCGGAACTTATATGCCTAAAGGGAAGCCTGCAATTTACTATGATAGTACACGCAGGGGGTTGGGATATGTTACACCCACATCGTCAGCAACGGTTCAATTCAAAGACGATGAACCAATTCCATCACATTCAGCCTCATCCTCCGAGTGGGACTCAGACGTCAGTGTGGGAATGATGTTCGAAAACCTCACACTTAATATGACTTCGAGCAGTCAATTGGAGCCCGCATAAGCTGTTGATGAGGAACCATGGGCCCAGCAATTAAACCTCTAGTGGGAAAAGAGATTCGAACTGCGCGAGCCACCTACTGAAGACAAGGTGATGTAGGTCAACTTGGGTAGTCAAGACTACCCTAAGCCCATCTTTATAGTGAAGGCCTATCACTTACAGAAAAGGAAGAATTGATAATGCTCATAAAAGAGTATATAGACGTCTTCGCATGGAGTTACGAAGACATGCCCGGACTTGATCCACAAGTTGCTATGCACCGTCTAAACATCAAGCCCGACGTCAAGCCAGTCAAGCAGCAACAACGTCGGTTTCGCCCAAACATTATGGAAGCTATTGAAGCCGAAGTTCACAAGCTCATTGCATGTGGCTTCATCCGGGAGGAACAACATCCAGATTGGGTAGCCAACATCGTCCCCGTCCTCAAGAAGAACGGGAAAATACGGATCTGCATCGACTACCGTGATCTCAATACGGCTTGTCCTAAGGACGAATTCCCACTGCCCATCACAGATGTCATGATTGACAATACCTGTGGATTCGAAAGAATGTCTTTCATGGACGGCTTTTCAGGGTACAATCAGATTAAATGTACCCCGACGATGAGAAGCACACTTCGTTCCGAACACCATTCGGGGTAAACTGTTTCACTGTAATGCCCTTCGGACTGAAGAACGCCGGAGCAACCTATCAGCGGGCAATGAGTACAATCTTCCGCAATCATCTCCGAAAGACGGTGGAATGCTATGTCGACGACATTACTGTCAAAAGCCGCAACAAGAACGACCATCTTCGTGACTTGAGAACGATGTTCGACATAATGTGGGCTCATCAACTGAAAATGAAACCGACAAAATCCTTCTTGGGAGTTTCAAGTGGCAAGTTCCTTGGATTTATTGTTACATCAAAAGGAATTCACCTTGACCCAGACAAGGTCAAAGCTATTCAGAGCATGCATCCACCGAGGAACCTCAAAGAGCTTAGAGGCTTGCAAGGAAGATTGGCGTATATCAGAAGGTTCATCGCAAACCTTTCAGGCCGTTGTCAGCCGTTCACCCGACTTATGAAAAAAGGTGCTTCCTTCGTATGGATCAAGCTTGTCAAGAAGCTTATGAAGACATCAAGAGATACCTCACGAAGCCTCCAGTCTTAGTGGCCCCTACATCAGGGAAGCCATTCTTGCTTTATGCGAAAGCTCTGGACCATTCTCTTGGTGCCCTCCTCGCTCAAAAGGACGACAATGTCACGAGCAAGCCATTTATTATCTAAGCAGGACTCTCGTAGGAGCAGAATCTCGTTATAATCCTATCGAGAAAGAGTGTTTAGCTCTTGTCTTTGCCATTCAGAAGACACGACATTTTTTGGTCGGCCAAACCATACATGTCATCTCCAGAGTGAATCATTTGCGGCTTCTCATGACAAAGCCAGGATCACTAAATTCAAGATTGCTAAATGGGCACTTCTTTGTCTCAATACGACATGATTTTTACCCCTCAGAAGGCGGTTAAAGGTCAGGCCCTTGCAGAGTTCTTGGCTGCTCATCCAGTTCCAGAACATTCAAAACTTCACGAGGATATTCCAGATGAAGTCTTCGACTCCAATGTAACCTCAGAGGAGGAAGTGTGGCAGATGTTCTTCGATGGAGCATCGCGCATGAGCCCTAAAGGCAAGATTATTGCCGGAGTGGGAGTTGTGTTTATCTCCCCACAGAATCATGTCCTTCCCAGAGCATTTTCTCTGACAAAATCGTGCTCCAACAATGTAGCAGAATATAATGCTCTACTCATTGGCCTTCAGCTCGCCCATGGAATGGGGGTACGCTACCTTGAAGCCTATGGCGAATCAAAACTGATCATCAATCAGGTTAAAGGCGAATATGAAGTTCGCCACGAGGATTTGGTGCCTTATTACCATACAGCCATCGAATTGGCTAACCTATTTGAAGGTTTCTACATCGGACATGTGTCTCGATCTCAGAATACCAAGGCGGACGCTCTTGCTGCATTAGCAACAACATTAGCCTTACCAGCCGACACCAGTATCACCTCACAATGGCAACTCGACATCTCGTATGCTCTAAGCATATGTTAAGAACCCGAGAAGTCTATAATGTCTCCGCAGATCTTGAGCCGAGAGATTGGCGATTTCCTCTCATCGATTATGCTTTACATGATCTGCTGCCAGACGATCCTAAAGAAGCGACGTCTATCAGACGAAGGTCTCTCCGTTTCTACTACGATCCAACTCTGAAGACCCTTTACCGTCGTTCATATGATGGTGTCCTCCTCCGTTGCCTTTCCAGTTTAGAGGCACAGGAAGTGCTTAAAGAAGCACACGACGGCATTTTGCGGAGCTCATCAGCTAGGTCCAAAACTCAAAGACAGGTTGCATAGGCTTGGATACTATTGGCCGACCATGATAGCCGATGCCATCCAATATGCATGAAGGTGTAAAGCATGTCAAGTTCATGCGGACTTCATACACCAGCCCCCGGAGTTGCTCCACCCAACTGTTGCTTCATGGCCATTCGAAGCATGAGGATCGATGTCGTAGGGCCAATCAGCCCCTCTTCGACAAGAGGTCACCGGTTTATCCTGGCAATAACCGATTACTTTTCAAAGTGGGCAGAAGCCATACCACTGGTTGAAGTCAAAACCTCTAACGTGGTGAATTTCATCAAGCACCATGTCATCCATCGATTTGGTGTCCCTAGGTGGATCATCCATGATAATGGTCCCCAATCATAAGCCAAGTATTCTATCGGTTCTGCGATAAATACTGAATTCAGAATGTGGCTTCGACTGCCTATAATCCTGCTGCTAACGGCTTGGGAAGCATTCAACAAAACGATTATCAAACACTCAAGAAGTTCGTCTCCTCGAATAAGCGAGATTGGGACGAAAAGCTTGGTGAATGTCTTTGGGCCTACCGAACCACGGTTCGGACACCGACAGGCAATACACCTTTTTCCCTAGTGTACGGGTGTGAAGCAGTCATCCCATTGGAAATCCGACGCCATCATTGCGAGTCGCTCTGACCACTAAGATCACATCAGAGGACAATGATCGGTTGCGTCTTCAAGAGCTCGAAGCCCTAGATGAGAAGCGGCTACAAGCTCAGCAACATATTGAGCTGTATCAAGCTCGAATTTCAAAAGCCTTCAATAAGAAGGTCAAGTAGAGGGTCTTCCAGAAAGGAGACCTGGTTTTAGCCGTCAGACGACCGATGGTTATGACGCATAAGACCAAAGGCATTTCAGCCTAAATGGGAGGACCGTTTGTAATAGAAACAGTCTATTCAAACGGAGCATACCGCCTCATGACTTCAGATGGCGATTTACTTATGATGCCGATCAATGGCAAGTTCATAAAGAAGTATTATCCTTAATTAAGGATCCTTCTCATGATCAAGTTAACATTACACCTCTGATCAAGACCTTTATGTCCAAGGTACATGCAAAGAGAGCCTTTCTCTTCCTCCAAGCGAGATCATACAACCATAAACCAGTAGGAAACTGGCCATACACTGGTTGTCTTAAAGGAGAATCAAGGTTACACATACGTTGACCAGATGATCCAACATCCTTACGATTAAGGACAGAGGAAAATGTTGGCTTTTAAGTCCAACATAAGTCCTCGACAACTCATCATGCTGAGGGGAATAGCATGGCTAGCCCGACTCAAACGGTAGTTGGTAAAGGCATATCAAACCCGTTGACAGCTGAGGATTTGCTAAAAATCCTAAGGGACTTGTTCCCAGTTGATTCCCTCTCCAAAATCACTTACCAATTCTCATCCATAGAATGGTAAGTCCTC